>JASSUY010031043.1:17510-30736 GCA_032466535.1 Forpus xanthops | reverse complement strand
AAAATTGTTGTTGGAATTCAGACAAAATGCTGGGGGCCATTCACCTCCAGTATCACAAGAAAGGAACAGTAATCACTCTCCTACAGAGTCACAATCTTTTGAAAAAAGAAAATGGTTCTAACATCAGAATTGAGACAGCCATCCATTGCCAAGACATACTATCATGAATTATGCATTGTGTATCTCATTTGCTTCAGAAAGACACTGTGCAAATCAAAGCTGTGTACCCATTACATAGACACGAAGCTCTAACCAAGTATTATGCTACCAGATGGTTTAGGTTTGTTCCTTAAAAAACTACTCCACATACAAGTACAGTACAGAAATCTGAAGAGAATAACTGTACAAAAAAAAATCAAATTGCTCCCTCTCCACTTATCTTTTGACTGCATTTATCTCAAGATTTGAGAGGTCTTACTTTAAAGGAGCTAGAACTTTATTCTTTAAAAGTGTTCAAATGCAACTATTTAGCAGAACAGAATTTGAAAGCCTAGAAAACAGGTTTATCAGTAGGAAGAAAACACAGCAGAATTTTATTAAAGAACTTTTAAATGCTGCAAATTATTCACTTTCAATTATAAGAGAAGGACATTAAAAAAACTGTTTAGTATCAATCAAATGGAACTGAACCCTTGAAAACTAGCTACAATGCAGCAGTAGCCTTTGCAGCCTGTATCTCAAATGGCTGCTCAACTAAGCATAATGAAAATGAACTGAGGATGATCGTCAGAAGTAGGATTTACCTTTCTATTTGATATATATATATATGGGTTTCTTCTGCTTACCTCCTAATAGCATTTGCAACTGACTTACTATAGAGAGAGGATGTTACAAGCCTGTTATGTCAAGTTTTTTATAGAGAAACTGTAGGAACCCCTGGGAAGTAAAGATTAGGTCGCAACAAAGGAATTTTTTTAGGCATAAAATGTGCCTTGTGAAGGTCTGTCTAGTGAAAGAACTGGAACGACATGCTGTAGTGGGCTAACATATACTGTATAATGCTATATAATCCTTTTCATATAAGAATCAAGTTCCAAGAAAAAACTAGTTTAGGTTGGTTTTGGTTTGGGTTATTTTTTTTTTTTTTTGTTTTGTGTTTTTTGTTTTTGTTTTTGTTGTTTTTTTTTTTTTGTTTTATTATTTTTTGTTTTGATTTGTTTTTTTAGGTTTTAAATCTTTTAGTTCTAGGCTGAATTTACTCAAAGTCTGTAAACATATGTGTTTGCTGTTGGGCCAGTAACGCTTTTCATCTTTCCTCCTTCTGTTCACTCCCATCTAACTGTGATGCTACAAAAGTAAACCTTTCCAGGCACAATCTGCACTTAAGTACATTTGATAAACAGGTATTGACAATAACCAGGTGTTGACCTCTTACACTGTGGGCTTTTTTTTTGTTCTCAGTACTCCCCATGTTGTGATCCAGGTACCAGGGAGCCAGATGTGGATGCAGTACTCTACTAAGAAGTATAAATACAGTGGTGTAGAATAAAGGTGAAGAAAGGAGGGAGTTAGGGGTTTGGGTAGCAAAAGATCAGCTAAAGAGTCGGGATAAGGGGCAAGAAACAGCATATATAACCAACAGCATGTATGTTCTTGCAAAAATCCATAAAGTGTTACAGTGTGTAATCCTAAACTGCAAAATCTATTAGCTAAATTCCCTCCTGGCTACCTGAAGGTGACCTATTCAGAGGTCAGCCTTCATAGCAGCCTAGACTGATGGATGCAGGAAGGAAAGCTTATTTTCACATCTAATGGTCTGAACCCTTTAATGACTCTAAATGTGACTCAGCTTAATTTTGTGAAAGCATTGCTGATTGCTCAGGGGTTTGAGTTCTTTTTCTTGCTTATTTTCTGTATACAAACTAATGTACAACAGTACACTGGGACTTCAAAGGTTTTTATATTTGGCATAGAGAAGGCAGGGGATCCCAGAAGTGAGATGCTCTGTGCAGCCTGAATTCAGCCATCTTGTGCACAAACATAGTAAACCAGTGTTTTAAAGAATAATCGCGTATTGCCTGTCAGAAACAACTGTGCCTACTTTTGAAAGCCAAATTTCTGTTGGAAATCTCAGGCAATTCTGAGACATGAAGGAGAAACTATAGAGTAGTAATTTAAAATAGCTGCCTAACCCTTTGTTGTTAGAAACCTTTTAGTGCATTCTTTGGCTTCTTGTACGCATTTTTTATGCAGGTGTATAGTTCTTTATAAAGAGGTCTAAGAAAAAGATGTTCCCAGGCAGCTATCCACTGATTCCTTTTCCTTCTATTGATACTCCTACAGTCATCAAGTGGATAGTGTCCATATTTCATTTTGAATAAAAGCAAGTAAGTGACTAATAAAATTCCAAGTTTCTTATCTTTTGTTACGCTGAATGAGGTTATAAGCACCATGTGCCCTTCCCTGGGAATAAATGCCATCACAGTTATTACTAATTATAGATACCATCAATTGCCTCTAGAGAGACTTTATTATTTTCCAAGGCTTTTTATTTTTTTTTTTCTGTTTTGTTCTCTTTACATTTGCTTGTTTTAATTTAAAGCCCACATAAACTTAGTCTGGCTCCTGCTGGCTTTGCTTTTAAATGAACCTCTGAATTATCAGTAACACAGAAGGACAAGATAGGGGATACAGACCTCTCAGTTGCATTGATTTGTTTACAGTTTAATAACAAGGTATCACCTCTCCTAAACAAGACTTCCTATTGTTAATAAAAATGGAAGTCTAGTCTTTCATTTCCAGCCATCCAAACAGGCTCGATGAGATATTAAAAGAATGCAAAGGATAAAACAGAATTATGGAAATATGACAATACTAGTTTCTGTAGCATCATCCCTTTGTATATGGATTATTCCTTCTTGCCTGGTGTCACACTGGTAGTTCAGGAAGACAGCCAAGGATAGAGCTTTGCCTTTGGCACAAGGCAGAGTACAATTCACAGAAAAACACTTTTTGTCCCATATCACCCCTTCACATACTTCCATGGTTCAACACACTGTTCTCCTGATACCCATCTTCTTCCACCTGACAGACCTTTTAGGTAGCCTGTGCAGATCTCAATCTTTTGAATTAATGCTATAGGGTAGTAGCACTATACTGAAAAGCTCTGTCAGCCAGGCAACAGATGAAGCCTGCCAAATCATTTACTCCTGTATAAATAATGGCTTGCAACACAGGCAGAGAACTTCTTATCCTCAGAACTTCCAAATAATTTTCCTGTCCTTTGAAAGTATGATCTAGAATTATTGATGGTGCAGACATATTCATAGACTTAACCAAAAAAACAACAACAACAAAACCAAACAAAACCATCAACAACAAATAAAAAAAACCCACCCCCCCCAAGAAAAAAAAAAATGACAAAAAAACCCAAAAACAATAACAAACCAAATCAAACCAAACTGTCACAGAATAAATTAGACTTCAGATGGGCTAATTAGAAACTGGGGGAATAGAGAGGTGTGCATTAAAGATCTCTGCAAGAAATTATCTGTAGAACTCTCTCATATAAAAATCTGAGATGAAAATCAATTATCATCAGTTGAACTAAGGCTTAGAGCTACTGCATATGGGACACAACTGGATCCTGCAAGCTATTTAGTATATGGTATTAGAAAAGTATTTCCTTATAATGTGGTTGATAACAAAAATATTAACATTTTTGTTTTCAGATATAGGTATTACTTTTTTGGACAAAAAAATGTAGTCTTGATGGACTCTCATTTTGGAAGACACTAGAATTTAGCCTGGTTTAAAAATCATTTGCCAAGACCCTTAAGGAATGGAATGTTTGAGGATAAATAATGTTCAGATTTTTTTATTCTTTTTTTTAACCTTAGTCTATCAGTAAAATTTTTGTCTTGAAAGTTTCTTTCAAAAGAAGTAAGCCTGAAATGAATAGGAAACATGAAGTATATTATCCCCAGCAGTTAAATTTTAGCAATACTAAACACAAATAAAAGCAAAGACTTATCGGAAAAGCTAATGTAGAATTAACTCCTGTTACTACTGTGATTTACAAACCAGCTAGTACTATGACAAAAAACATGTAAATAAGTTTGCTTGTGATTTGACATGACAGTTAAGAATGTAGTTGAGGAAAAAAGTATACAATATAGGATGCAAATGAGTAGAGATAATACCACCTTGCAGAGGAGAAACAAAAGGTGTAGAATAGTAACCTAGACCCTTCCTAGCAGGGAATGGTTCAATGGTGGAAGCACTCTGCTTTTGCAACAAGAATGCCTGCACATTATTAGACAGGATTTTGACTTTGGATCAAATTCAAATTTGCTATAGAATTTTGTTTTCAGTGACAGCCTTGTCCACTGACTTGTACTTTGTTCATAAATCAGTTTGAAATTAAAAAATACGCCTTTTACTTCTTTAAAAATGAAAAAGACTTTCAAAATGTCAACAGTTGGTGGCTAACCTTTCCAATGAATTACTGAATTTTAGTAGGGTAGAGCTGTATTTTCAAACACTATGAGCCTGCATGCTTTTTTCTGTCTTTTGCCTGACCCCTCTGTTGGCAAAAGAAAGATCTTTTGTACTGGTACTTTTGGAGGGAAGGTCATAATTTTAGATATCTTGGTCTAGTAAGATACTGACCACTTCCACAGAGTTACAGATTGCTTTTATTCCCTGAAACCTCCAAGCAGCTTGTAGGATTGAGCCCATAAATGACATTTGAAAGTGGTTTTTATTGTTCCTTTACATCCATTAAATTTCTTTATGTCCTGCCATTTGTATGCAGTACTCATTTCAAGCATGCATTTTCAATGCAGAAGATTCTATCAGCAGCAGCAGATGTGAAAGTAATAACAGGCTGAAAAATGATCTGGAGGCTGATTTTGGAAAGTACTTTATTTGGCTCAGAACAAATCTGGTTGTTTAGAAGACCTGCATCATAATCATATTGATTTTCAACTTCTAGGAAGGGAAAAAAAAGAAAACAAACCAAAACTTTTTGCCTACAAACTGATTAAATGGCCAAACTAAACCCTGTAGGTCACTGTGATATAAAATACATAAGAAAAAGGACACTTAGGAGAAGAATGTTAGTAGAAAGATAAAAGTATCCAGAGGCAACAGGGGTAAAACAAAGTAAATGAGGGAAACAGAAAAGGAGAATAGAAAATGCACACAATAATCAAGACATATGAGTACTAGATTTCTTAAATTTGTAAAAAGAGATAGTGGGAGAGAGGACAGAGTACAGCAGTACTGTGCATATATTTATTTTCCTCACAGGGCATAACAAAAACCTTAACTTTCAGAGAGAATGGAATACATACTCTGACCAAGTGTGAAAAACTTTCCCAGAAATCTCTGACATTCATGAATGTTTTGCATTGCTTCCAACTGCAGACTCATTTTCCCTCACCCCCATCCCAGAGCTCTTAATTTCATCTTCTAATCCTTTCTTTCCTTTCTACCTGCATCCAATACTTATCTAATTAAGTAGCTTCTTATGTTTATTCTGGTTGCAACTTAATCTGCATTTTCCAAAAATGCAAGGGATTCAGATACTCCCAAAGCTTTTGTTTGAAAACCTGACATCTTAAAATAATGAAAGAAATGTTAGGTTTGCAAGTAGAATAGAGAAAGCAACATGGAATTTAGTGAGATACAAGAAGTCCCATCCCCTAGGCATTCAAATGCTTGTTAATCCCCTCAGAAATGACTCATATAACAAAACTTATTATATTCCATTGTTATAATTACTGTATTTTGAAAAAGCAAAACACACCACTTCCTAGCCTCCAGAACTTTTTCAAAGTTCATAAATAAAAACATAGCAGTCTTGCTCTTTTCTGTACCAGCTGAAGATCAATTTCTCCATGTGCATATAATTCCCATCATATAAAAGCTAACTTAGCAAAGACAAGAACAACCTGTTGAATCAGAAAAAAAATGGCTTGTACTTGACATGAAATTTTTTTGATATCTTTTCTCAGGTTTTACTAACCATACAAAGAGCCTCAGGTATTCAGAATCTTTTCTTCTATTTTATGTTGTCCGTTTGTTGCTTCAGTCGGCCTCAGCCACCTGACTGGGTTGCTAATCTGCTAATGACTGCCTTGTACTGTCTTACCTTTCTCCACCACAGGACAGTGCCTGTGATACTAAAGGACTAGTGGGCCTAATTAAGCCTATTTTTAAATACTGCAGTATTTTAGCAGCTTCCTTGATTCTGTTCCACTAAGCTGGAATGTTTGGAAGCCCCTGTTATAATTCCCACATGCTCCACAGCTACACAGGCATTTCACGGCTTAACCTCAAACTGAAGGAGATGAGAACAAGCTCAACGGAAAACACTTTCAGGATCTCTGATACCATACTAAAGCTGAAAATAGGCAAGAATGCAACTGCACTCTCCACTTGCTAGGAGAGAAGGCTAAGAGACATGAAAGAAATAAGACTCATTGAGAAGGAAGACACTGAATCTAATCGTGGGAAAGGAAGTTACAGATGTTCAGTCTCGAATGCAGCTCCTAAGTAGTGGAAAAGAGCTAAATGAAATGAGGCAGAGAGCAGAGCTGGAATAATATGAACATAAAAATGGCTGTAATGGCTCGTATGAAAGGTCTGTGTAGCCTGAAATCCTGAGAAGGGCAAGTAACAGCACTGTAGGAAGGAGCATAAGCAACAACATAGAAAATGCTAATTCCTCAAGAGAAGCAATTAAATATTTAAGAATATCCTTTGACATTTGTTCCTGACCAGTGCTCTGTGGCTACTAAATGTACTTTTAGCCTTGGTAACATTCTAGGGCAGTCAGACTTACTTTTAATCTTGCACCTTTAAAAAATGCAGCCTGTTTTGTTTGGTTTAAGCCTACCTAAAAACTATCATTGCATGTTCCCTTATTCTTGCATGGTGGGAAACACTGAAAAGCAGTTTCGTCCTCCACTTCCTTATACCATTGTGTTTTGGTATTTAGGGATATATAGATATTTTTGCTGAAACATTTCAGAAAGAACTTCCAAATAGCTGGGTTTCTTACTTTTACAGAAGGAAAGACATTGTAAAAAGAGAGAAAAGATCTAGATCTTTCAAAAAGGGTATTTTGATATAGCTTATTTGACAGAAAAAAAACAGTTTATTAGGTAAGGACTAGCTCTTTTTCTACTGATGGGACTAGGGTATTTATTTTGGACTCATTGTACCCTGTCTTTCATCATTAATTTGTTACTGGGCTTACATAAAGATCAGAGATGAGGCCAAACTTATAATCACCACTCATTTTTGAATGTCTTATTGTATTTTTCTTTTATCTTTCAGCAGGTAAATGTGCTTAGTTTTCAAAAAGAGATTTATTAGTTCCCTGTAATTACTCAATCTATGTTCTCCATCACTGTTACTACCAGCTAAAATGATTGGGAGATAACACTTGCAATAAAAGAAATTCTTTGTTTTAATACAAATTTAAAATAAACTTTATAAAATAATCTTCCTACAGATAATTTTAGAAGGACCTCTGAATTGTTTCAGAATATACAGTCTCTGCCAAACTGTGCATTTTTCATCAAATATCCCAATGTTTTTTCCTAGATTTTCTTAAAAAAATTGAAAGATACAAGCATTCTTCTACAGAGGAATTTTAAATGGGAGCATTTGTATACCTAATATAACTCCAAAATAGCTCATATTGAAATGCACAAAGTGCATTCACCAACTGGATCTTATGAAAGGATGAGATACATGAAAATTTGCGTTATAAATTTTCTTTCATGTTTTCAGCTTTTACTTTTAAAGGTTTTCAACTCATTGTAAAAGCTGTAGCTAAACCACTATAATCGTGTCATGTAATTATGTTTATCAAATTTTCTCTGAGAAAATTGCTTGTTGTAACAGTTAGAGATAAGTAAGTGTAAGTATGTATAATATTTAAATGTCAACAAATTCCTCCATACCTCTTTTACCATGCCTGTAGACACTGGCTAAATATCTTTAGGGCAACTCTTTCTTTAGAAGCTAAAGACATAAATGATTACATATAAAAGATGGCATGGCAGAAGGAGTAATTCCTGTTGCCAAATAAAAGCTCTTCCTAATAGATACTACCCTGGCAATCAAACAAAAGATTAAAGCACATCTAACGTGTTAAACTCTGAACTGTTTCCTGCCAGGAGGAATGCAAAGCACTGTTAGCTGGGGAATGTGCTGTATTTCCCGGAATACATCCACCCTAGCCTGAATTTCTACTTTCCATGACATCTGCAGAACCTGAATACAAATGAACACTACTTATTTGTGTATATAATTCTACTTTCTGCAAGAAAAAATCAAACAACTGCATTTAACCTTTACTTAAATTCCTAGATATTTCATTAGAAGGTTTTTCCCTGAGCAATATCTGAACAGACATTATTTTATTGACTCTATGGGCTAAAAAAATATGCCATATCAAAAAAGAAAACAGCAGGAATATCAATAAGTGAACTATTAACTTGCCCAAGAATTATTCCTAAGTTTTTACTAATTATAAGTAGCCATGCTTTTTGTCTACTCTGAGCACCAAAGTACATAGATCTAAACATTGACTTAAATATTAAGGAATCTTGGGTTTATTTTGCATAATTCTTTAGGCCAAAATTATCTGGTTTTTAAAAGTGCTAATACAGGTTTAAAGTAATATTCATAATTTTGGATTGATTTTTTTTAAAGAAAAATTGATATATATTCCTTAAGAAAAACTTCTTTATTTTTTTAAATTCTTCTAAGTTTGTCAGAAGTGCAGATAATAGTAGTATGAAAAGCTTGTATAACTGTTCACCTTTGTTGTAAATATGACTACTTAAAACTTAAATCTAAAAATTAAGACCACATCTTTCTGTAAAAGGTAAATATATGATAAATGACAATTTAGACTGGAAAATCACATATTTTTGTCCTTCTGAGGATGGAGAGTTGTTATTTGGATATTAATTAACTTAAGATACTGCATGTATTTTCTGTTGCAGTCATTTCAGCATGCTATATAAGCCAATATTGGTAAAAAATTACTTACAGGCACACTTGAATAGTTTGGATCTTAAGTTTCATTGACAGTCAGGGAAGACTGGTGGTCCCAGGTGTCCTGGGTTCAGCAGTAGTAGTCATTTTTCTCCTTCTTAAGTGCCTGGTGCAGTGCTGTGATTTTGACTTTCAACCTGGGAACAGTGCTGATAACACCGATGGTTTTAGCTGCTGCTCAGCAGCATTGACTCTGACCAAGGACTTTCTGAGTCTCATACTCTACCAGGGAGGAGGGGGAGCCGGGAGGAAGCAGAGACAGGACACCAGACACAAACTGTCCGAAGAGGTATTCCATACCATAGCACATCATGCCCAGTATATAAACTTGGGTAGGGCTGGATATCGGTCAGTGGGTGGTGAGCAGTTGTATTCTCTTCCCTCATTATTTCCTTTATCATTATCATTATTGGTGGTAGCAGTAGTGGTTTTGTTTTATACCTTAGTTATTGAACTGTTCTTATCTCAACTCGTGGAAATTACATTCTTTTGATTCTCCTCCCCATCTCTCTGGGAGCAGGAGGAAGAAGGTGAGGGAACGGCTACGTAGTTTCTGTGTTGCCGGCTAGGCTTAAACCACGACACCAGGCTATGCCTCTTATGTATAATAACTTAGGTCTTGAATTTGCCCTCACCCAGCCCACACTTTGTGGTGCTGCAAGTTGCTTTGAACTGTGCCTCTAGTCTGGCTTTTGCTGACAAATCAACTGAATCCTACTGTAGGGAAGCTATGGCACAGGAGGAGACTTGTAAAGACGTATTTCACTAGATCTCAAGATATCTCTTCGCAGATGACCATCTGCTACTTCCTCAAATCTTGTGCTAATTTCTTATAATAAATTATTTCATATTTTCTTGAGAAAATGGTTTCTTGATATTTCAAAAGCCTAAAGAAACATACAAGTTGCAATGTAAAGAACACAAAGAGTGAATTAAGTTGAAGGTTTAGAAATAGCTTACATTTTTTTTAGGAGTTTCATCCTGAGTTAAAAGGATTATCAGTGCCATGGGAACAACACAATTCAGAGTCAGATTTTTTACGAGTACAGTGAGACTATCATTGTGTTAAAACGGAATACATCTTCCATTCCATTCAGAAACTTCTTTGAAGTCTGTAAAGAGGGAGGGAGCACCACACATGACAACCTTGCATTGTTTTATTTAATTTTGAGACTTCCGTCTCCTACAATTTAAACAGATAGCTCTGCGTTATTCTGCCCCTAAATCTCTGCATGCTTGATGAATGGTTCTGCAGTATGATACAGAGATTTTATTTTATCTTTTCTAAGTTACTACTGGCTTTATCAATCTTTATTGCTGCAGCTGAAAAACCATTTGCAGCTGCAGAGCATTCTCTCTCTTGCTGTGATTGTTGCACTTTTGATTTTTGACTATCTTTACATAAATCCACAATAATTTTTTTTTAACTGGTGGTAGTGGTATTTTGAAAAGGATCAGATTAAAGAACGTACTGCTAAAAGTACATGTATTTCTTAGAGATTTTCATTAAACAAGGCTGAGGAAGCAGATAGCCCTAACTTACCAAAATAAGACGTAGCTATTCTCTACTAAAAATACCTCCTGTATTTCCTTTCCTATACTTCTGGATGCCAGTTCAGGGTCACAGTTAGTAGTCACTGTGCCACATACTGTAGCAGAATGTGAAATGTACTTTTGTATTTCTGAGGAATGGCTTTTTCTAAATTGTTCCCATCAAGAACCATCTATTGATTGATCACTCTCAGCAAAACAATTATAAAAATTATTTCAAATTATCTCAAATGCAGAAAAGCACACTGAAAATATAAAAACAAGAACTTCCTTTTATATCCATTATCTACTGCTTAAGGCAACCAGAAGTCTTAAAAGTGAGAGCTGCAGGCCACCGCTTATAACTATATTATTCTTTAACTACAAGATCCTTGCAGGTGGACATTTTTTTTTACATGAAGGCTACTATTGGTAGCCACAATAGGTAAAGTTGCTTACATTTGCTATTCTAACCCTGTGTTTTTATTCTTATAGTGACTGAACCTTGATCTTTCCAGATTATATTGTTCAAATGATGCTTTGCCTAAGTTTAATCATTCACATATACAAAACTATCTAAAAAAGACACCAAACTATGTATTAATATTTTTAATTGGTTTTTAAACTGTTTCAACAGCTATGAGGCTGGAACAGAAAATAAGTCACATCCATAGAAGGAAGCATCTTTATAGCTTTTATCTATAATATTGTAACAGTACAACTGTCACTTCCTCACCATTCTTTAGAACTACCCGAAGAAGAAATATTTTGTGTTTCACAAGATTATTTAGGAGTGTCCTGGTTTTTGCTGGGATAGAATTAATTTTTTTCTTAGTAGCTGGTATAGTGCTGTGTTTAGACTGCTGAATTCAAATTAAAAAAAAAAAAAAAAAAACAGTAAATGAGACACTCTTATGTAACTTGACCAATATACTTCATTGTACAGGAACAGTCAGCTTTAGTCATTTATTCAGGCATTACAGTGAGAACATATTTCTATCAAAAAAAAAAAAAAATAGGGATTAATTCTTTAATGTCATGGCAGGTTCTGTGGTGGGGTTTTTGTGGTTTTTTTTTTGGATTCGTTTTTGTTTTTTCCTTTTTAATATTTCTTTGGTTTAAGGTATTTATAGCCATTAATAAATAAAGACTTTTCTGTATAGTCTTCAGGCACTGCTCCAAACATGGAGAAAAGTAGTAACTAAGGATTCACAAACACAGTTTCCCTCTGACTCTCCAGGCTTCATCTCTTGCTGCTGACTTGTTCCAAGGGCAGATTCCATGTTGGGGCTGCGCAAGCTGGATGCCGCAGCCAATGGCTCTGAGACAGAGACCTGCTTGCTGCTTATCCTGCCTTCACCTCATGTGCCAAGCAGGGACACACAGCGTGACTCAGACACTCTGTGAGAAGATTTCAGGTTTTGCTAGCTGGTACAGAGCAATATAAATAAAAATACTCCTCTACTGCCTTTCCTTCCAGAACAGGGGTACACTAGAGTCACCTGATACGTAAGCCAAATACTTGCAGAAGATTAGAACATTTTCTTGCCATTGCAGGACATATGTTATGTATACTTCATAATAGTTAGATTTACAGAATTGTAACAGCTGGCTCTTTACCCTCCACCTGTGATAACTAGACATTAAACAACATTGATGCTTGTGATTTGTTTTCACCTCCCCTAATTTCTTTAACTATGCCAAGAAACTGGAAGTGTTTCTCTGGTTCCTCTATTCTCATTTATACTGAAAAAAACCAACCTGCATTTAACTTAATGTGGTAATTTTTCTGAAGAACATGATGGCTGTTGCTCACATCTACCACCAGAAGGGTCTCTTTCAGACAATGATGAGCAATGACTGCACTACTAGACTTTTTTTACACAAAGACGCAAGTGCTGGGAAACCACCTTTAGGTCTTCCTTTAGCAGAAGTGGATCAAAGAGAGAAGTTACCTGTGTCACAAGCTATTTTTGTTGTTTATTTTAAAGCTGTTTTCTTGGTGAGGAAAACACCTATGCATTCAGTGACTCTGTTAGCAGAGTACTCCAACAGGCAATATTTTCTCTTTGTTTAAACTTGCTGTGTGCAGAGATTGAAGTCTGGAGCTTCCATTGGAATATGGCAAGTTCTGGAGAGGGGATTTAAAACTCAGCTTGCATAATACATAATTCTAGTCTGAAAGTGACCGGGATGAGGCACGTTTGCTTAAAGTAAAATAGCAATGTTAAAGATTCAATATTCGTACTTGAAAGGACCTTGTAATAGTGTAGCTTAGACAAATGCTTTTACAAAAATGTTGGTACAAAGCTAAGAATGAGAGCTGCCAGAATTTAAAACTTGGTTAGTAATTTAAGTTTTATAAATTCTTCTTTCTGTGCAGCATCAATCATAGAATAATCAGATAACCCCTACTTGCAGTCATATGTCTTTGTGTCAATCCCTCATTTTGTCTTTAGAATTACATCTTTCTTGGCAGTCTGTCGTGGTTTGAGGCCCCCAAACAGTTCTGTTCACTCATTCCCCCCTCTTTCTTCCCCCGTCCCAGGGGATGGGAAAGAGAATCAAAAGAATGCAACTCCCACAGGTTGAGACAAAAACAGTTTAGTAACTAAGGTATAACATAAATCACTACTGCTACCACCAATAATAATACAAGAGAAAATGCAAGGAAA
>JASSUY010031042.1:19824-90604 GCA_032466535.1 Forpus xanthops | reverse complement strand
ACAGTTCCATGTCCTTTTTATGTTGAGGACACCAGAACTACACACAATATTCCAAGTGAGGTCTCACGAGAGCAGAGGGGCATTCACTGGAGGAGCATTGTACCAAGGGCCCTGGACTTCCAAGGGTTATGGAGCTTCCACACAGAAGAGATACTAGGTCTAGTTCTGGAAGTAGTACAGCAGTGTTGATATGGGGCTGCCCCATGATAAAGCATTGACTCCAAGCAGAGTTGATTAGAGGAGGCGTACTGACAGCACTGGACTGCCTCCAGCTCTAGGGCTGTCTCCAGATGACTGCATGCTGCTGTATTACAAATCAGAGGAAGAACCTCATGGGTGTCTTGGATTGCAGAGACAAGCAGCAGAGTTCCATCACAATGCTGCCAAGCCTAAAGGCCCAGTCGTCAGTCAGGTTCTTAAATGCCCATGGGCATCTTGTCACAAGAGTCACAAAATATTCATGCTGGGTTTTTGCTCCTTCTCTTCTCTTGAGCACTGTGATACACTTTGGTCACATTTGTAAGTTCCTCTGTTGAAAATCTGATGAGATGAAACTTTACTTAGGAGAAGCTAGAAGTCCTCAAGAGGTAGGAGAGTGATTCCAGGAGCTGGGGCCCCAGTAGGGCACTAAATACCTGCAAGTACTTGGGTCAAGGTGGACCCACATCAGAATGATGAAGTTCAGCGCTGTTTCTCCTTACCTTTAGTCTGTGGCTCACAGTAAGGCCCGGAAAAAGGCATTTCCTTTATGTAGCCACAGGGCAGATCAGGTGCTAGGCTGACAGAAGGGCAGGTTATCAAGTCACCACACACCACACTTGGCCAGGCATATCCATCTTCACAGGCACAACAGCTACTGTTCTCACCACTGGGCATACAGACTAGTATCAGACAGAGAAATACTATGAGAATGGCAAACACGGCATTTGTATTGCATGATACATATTCACCCTGTGTGACCTCATGCCAGTGACCTCAACTAAATTTTGCCCTTCTTGTGAGTTCACTTGAATGATGCAAACCTGATAATCTGACACCTTGCAAACCTTACTATACTGATGACAAATGACTAACCAGAAATGGGGACTAAACTGGTACAGTGATAAGTCTGCTAATGACTTTTAAGTAATTGGAGATGTGAACCCTGATCATAAAAATTTACCTGGCATGTTGGCCAGGGTCCTATGATAGTTTTCAGATTGAGTGTTTCTATATTGCCTAAGCTGGAAGCAAACGCATAAGCTTTTAAAGATTTTAAGAGCATGTAATGGTCGTTACGTGGTAACTAGTGAGGTGCTGTCTAATTCTGACTGTATCCTGACAGATGCTGCATGAGAGAATGTAGCATTGTCACAGTCCTTTAAAGACATACATTCTCTCTAATAAAAGAAATAAAAAATAAAAAGGTAACCCCAAAACTACTTCACCCTCAGTTTTCCTGTTCTTAATGTACCACTGACAAAATAAGGTATTAAAGTGATTTTCACACATTGCATGTGACCCTGAAGACCTCTAGAAGATCCATTTGCATGTTGTTTTGAGAAGCAATGAACACTTCTTTTCACTGCTTTATGGATCAGCCCATGTAATAAAACCTGTCTGATATCTTGTCAAATAAGAACATGGTTAGAGAGTAATACCCGGAAAGACTGTGCCTTATGCAATTTATCTTGGTCAGGGTCAGAGTACAGCCTCTTACAGCGATTTATGTTTCAAATGCAAGTGGAGGGAAGTAAACAGTCTGATAACTGTGGCCACAGATTCCTGAAACTTGAAAGTAACTCAGGCTGCCTGTGAGTCAAACTGGAGCAAAGTCCTTTGGCTCAGGCTTCCTCTGGCTTCTTCCTTTCCTTAGGAAAAGAAAATCATTCAAGGCTATTCCTAATACCAACATTATATAACAGGGAGCAGAGAGATGCAGATAACAAAACATGCTGTTGTGAGCTTCAGTCTTCATGTGTCTTTCATACACAGTTCAATTTTGCTGATTTCTATGCGTGATGGATGATAAAACTGGGAGAAATCAACTACTGGCAAAAAAAGCATAATATATAAAAGTAAAGCAAAATATTAACGTAAATAACCAACCCACCTGTGGTAATGTTGATGTTTGAAACTGTCATTTCTGCATCTGAAATATTTGTTGAAACTGGAAGATTAAGGTTTTTGAAATAATCTTTGACTGGCTCCAGGAAAGATGAATCCATAAGGCTTACTTCAATGTCAACAGTGTACTCCAGAGGGGGAAGGTCAAAAGTAAGCACTGAAAGAGAAGAGAAATAGCCTGAGACTAAGCTGCGTAAAAGAGAAAATCAGAAATTGATGGATTTCATTTCGGCATTTGGGCTCCTTGTTGCTTAGTTTGGCATTCTGCTTAGGAAATCTTGTTTACTACTCAGCAGATATTCTGAACATGTTTTATCTGCTGCTTGTCTGACAAAACCAGATTTCTTTGGTCTTTGGACAATAGGAAGCTGATACAAATGGAGTAATAGATACAGAGAAAAGCTGTCCCATCCATCTGTTCTCTCCTTGACTCTCAGTAAGTCAAAGTACTTTAAGAAGTGCTGGCCCCAATAGTGATTTCATCCTTGGCTTATTAGTATCATGCTATTACCACGTAGAATCCTAGAATAGTTAGGGTTGGAAAGGACCTTAAGATCATCTAGTTCCAACCCCTCTGCATGGGCAGGGACACCTCACACTAAACCATGTCACACAAGGCTATGTCCAACCTGGCCTTGAGCACCGCCAGCGATGGAGCATTTGCAACGTCCCTGGACAACCCATTCCAGTGCCTCACCACCTGTACAGTAAAGAATTTCTTCCTCATATGCAATCTAAACTTCCCCTGTTTAAGTTTGAACCCATTACCCCTTGTCCTCTCACTACAGTCCCTAATGAAGAACCCCTCCCCACCATCCCTATAAGCCCCCTTCAGATACTGGAAGGTTGCTATTAGGTCTCCACGCAGCCAGGCTGAACAGCCCCAACTCTCTCATCCCATCTTCATAGAGGAGGTGCTGTAGTCCCTGGTCATCCTCGTGGCCCTCCTCTGGACTTGTTCCAACAGTTCCATGTCCTTTTTATGTTGAGGACACCAGAACTGCACACAATACTACAAGTCTCATAAGAGCAGAATAAAGGGTCATGTTTGTGCACATACTGTTTCGTTTCTGCCTTTGCATCTCTGGTTGGAAGTTTTCCTCTACTAGCTCACTGTCAATCTGTGGGGAAAAAAAAAAAGATAGTGAAGCTCTGTGAAAAAACAAAGTGAAACTTTAACTGCTGTTGTTGGCAAAGAATTGATGAAGAAAATACATAGATAAGGTTTCTTCCCTCCATCAATCTTACCCCCTCCTATATTTTCCTCTATAAACAGAATATCTATATCTTCTATGTAGGAAAGTTAAGAAACCACCTGAGAGATGTACTGAGTGTGTAGGTCTCTCTTTGCATATTTCTGCAAGGCAGTTGCCTCAACTTCGCAGGAATTTTCAGCTAAGGGACTGATTCAGTGCTCTTATCTATGGCTAGTCTTGCAAATTACTTGGGAAACCTAGCCACTGAGCCTCTAAATCCAGAACATGGGCTCACACCACCCTCTGCTTTCCTCTTTGCTCTGAGCTTCCAGCTCTACAGTAGCAAAACCAACCTGAGCAGGAGTAGAAAAGGGTTTGAAACATCTTGGCTCCAGCTCAGGAGTCAGGTCAGCTATTCTGTGGGCACAAGGTTGACTAAGGCAGTGGTGGCACAATTTCAGTATGACTGGGCTCACACAGAGTGCAGCCAAGTGAGATGGAGAACATCTTACTCTTTTAATCATGCCCTAAAAATACCCTGGCACCACAGCTAGCAAGAAAGGCTGAAGAACAAGCAAAGACACAGGCAGGAAATTTGCAGCTTTGCCAGTTTCTTGATTCCTACTGAAATCTTTATTTACAGAAAGGGTGAATAGCTTGGCAACTCTTATGTAATCTCTTTACACACAGGAACCATCTGGTGTGTGGTTAGAGCTGGGCTTCATATTGCAGCTGTGCTGGCAGTGAAGATCCCAAAGTGCTCTGGCAGTTTTGCACTGTTGGGGTACTGCTGTTCATCTCAGAGGTTAGCAAGGAGAGTTACAGAAAGCCCACTGTGATCCCTGCCTTCCTCCAGGTTTGGACTAAGTGGTTTCCCTTTTCAGTTATTCTCCCAAACAAATGCAGTGTATTGCTACATTGTTAAATACTTCACATTTCACAGCATTAAATGATGACTCATCTGCAAGTTGAAATAGGCATCAGTGATGTTGAAAAACAAGGTGTTACTCTTAATGAAAATGCCTAAGTGCTGAGATGGAAATAGTTTGGAAAACCAGAGCAAACAAGATAGTTGGTCACTATCATACATCTGCCAAAGGGCAGATGAGGCTGCTGGTATCAGCTGTATCTTGGCTTGCCAAGAAAAAGGATTGGTGGTAGGAACAGCTTAAGGAGTTCCCACCTTCCTCTTCAAGTTTGAATGCCTTCTTTCAACCTGCTCCAAAAATTACATTTTGCTCTGGTCAGTCCATCAGAACTAAGGTCCCTGTGGTGCTAGGGGCTGAACAGAGATGCTGGAGTCTGGTTTGGCTTGACAGGGTTCAAAATGTAGAAGATGAAAGAAACATTTTCTGGTCCAAGAATAATTGTGATAGACCAAGAGTTGGTAGATTTGTACATTAGTTTTCCTTACCAAACTACATTAACTTCCATTTGATCATACCATTTATTTCTCTATTCCTCTTTTTTCCTTTTCAATTAGGGACTATTCATGCAGAAACTGTTAATAAAACCATATACAAGACAAAGCACAAAATGTTTTTTCCATAGTTCACACTATTGATGAAGCAAAAACAGTATGGAAAGATTACTGAAAAAGTGGGAAACTGAAGAGGAGTCTGACTGCAAGCACAATGCCGAAACACAGGTCTCTCAGGTGTGGCATTTTGATCATGTACTTGTCCGACTGCCAAGACAGTGGTAAAACGTCTGTCATGTATATGTAAGCACCTCTGTGCCTGAGAGAGTTTTGTTGATACAGCACTTCTAGGCAAGATTCATTTGGTTTCTCTCTCTCACAGGACAGGTAAATCCTGCCTAGGAACAATGCTCATGTAACTGTTATTTAGCTCCAGGGACAGCAATTTAAATCCCTCGTGGACTAATTCAAGTGATAAAGTAGTTTCGCTCAGTTGCATCTGGAGAAGGGTAAAACTGGGAAGCAAGGAGACCCCAGTTCCTGGATTTCTCCATCTCTTTTACACACTGGGTAAAAGTTTCCCCACCTGACCTTATACTGACTTTCTTTAAGGTTTTGTGCATATAAAGGAGAGCTATCACAGCTGGATGCTGCACCGATAGACCAAATAAAAACCAGCAGGGCTGGGAAACAATACTTACTACATATCGGATGAATGGCTCAAAGTTTGAGTCCTGTGATGTCTGGCAACATGCTGTGACCAGTAGAAATAGGCAGCAGAGACCTTCAGTAATCAGGGATGACATTTTGTCCAGTGACTTTGCTCTACAGCCTGAAAAGAAAACAAAGCAAAAGCACCAGGGCATTTTCAGCTGACTCACACAGTAGAAAACACT
Source organism: Forpus xanthops (assembly GCA_032466535.1). Lineage (NCBI taxonomy): Eukaryota > Metazoa > Chordata > Aves > Psittaciformes > Psittacidae > Forpus > Forpus xanthops. The sequence continues at coordinate 84,986 of JASSUY010031042.1, read as the reverse complement.
AAACACCGTACAAAACCAGCGTATTCAGACTTTCTCAGCACCCTCCGTTTGACCACTCAAGCCAGAAACATCATGGAACAAGTTCTGCCACTGTCACTGGACTGTTTCTCTCGTATCTCATTCTTTCCACATCAGTTGTACCTACTCAAAAAGGAGGGAGAAAGACATCATCTGGAGAAAGCAGAGTCACAAGTGGATTCCTAGTAAGGATAAATGAGGTGCTAAAAATTCATCTGCCATGAGAAAAGTTGACTTTGGATCTTCAGATATTTCTCACAGTGGTACTTGGCATATGCACAGCCAGAACATGAAGGAATAGTTAGGAATGTTGCTGTGAGGGCCTGTCCTGTTGCAGCAGGGAGAGCTCTGCTACCAGTCATGTCCCACTCTGGAGAGGGCTGTAGTGGTATCCTGGACTCAGCTAGAGATCTCTGTGTGTTTGTTACCCCTTGGCTAACAAGAGAAACAATGGAAAGGGATATCTTCTGGAAAAAAAATCCTTGTAATTTTAAATTTTTAGCATACATTTCCATTAATTGCATGAAGTTTACAAATAAATAACTTAGAACACAAGAATGTTGACACACCAGAACAAAAAAAAAAAAGCCAAGAAATAAAAAAAATCTGAAAAACAAAACCCAGAAAACCTCAACCTTTTAGAGCTCATTCACACCTAAGTTAATTTACTTGTGCAATAGATTGCATGATGAAACAGAAAAGGAGAGGCAAAATGTGCATTGACCCTTAATACAGGCATTGATTCATTTCTGCAACCGGACGAAACAGAAAGGAGCTGAAGAATACAGCCTGTTTTCATACAGGAGGTGCTCCAGTCCCCTGATCATCCTTGTGGCCCTCCTCTGGACTTGTTCCAACAGTTCCATGTCCTTTTCATGTTGAGGACACCAGAACTGTACACAGTACTGCTAGTGAGATCTAACGACAGCAGAGAGAGGGGCACTTGTGACAGCCTCAAACTTCCATGGATCTAGCTAATCCCAAGACCAAGATGGGTCAAAATGGACCAAGAGGGAAACACTGCCAAGTTATAAGCTGTGACACAGGTCCTTGAGGTACTGACATGACTTACAAGTAGAAACACTAACAAAAGATTGCTGACAGTATTGTGCGTGCAGTGTAGGCTTCCAGCCTATGGTACATTAGCTTAATCTGCACAAAGAACTTGTATTTCATTAGTAATCAGTTGATGGAACAGAGAACAGAAAGGAAAAAAGGCCATTAAACAAAATTTACGATCAGGTTACACAGCATCTGCTATAGTTTTGCATGTATCTCTTGCACTGTCCGCAAACTCTCATTCATATTCAAGTGGTGTGGGTCAGCCTCTGTTTTCAAATGCACCCTTTGTGCAACTATGTAGCTGAGACCAAACTCCTGTTAAGTGAGAACTGTGAGCTGCTCGGGCTTTGATAGTTACTTTAAAAGTACTCAAACCAGTATCTAGAAAGCCAGAAAACTAACAAATACCAAATTGCAAATTGGGGAAAATATCAATGATCTTCTCAAGTAATGTGGCTGCTCCCCTTGTTCATTTAATTTTTCATTGAAAAAGGAGAATTGCTGTAAACTTTTCAGTGAGCAATTTCTTAAAGTATCTGTTTACCTTCAGTAGGTAAAACAAAAGATAAGGGGATGCACTTGCCATTTCTCATACAAACTGTCTCCTGGGAGGCAATAAATAGCTTCCACCTACTAAGACCCAGAATGCCACAGAAACCCAGGTTTGCTACCAAATCTCATCTCCATAGCATTCAGACTAAAAAATGTTTAAAGTTAACTTTAAAGTGCAGAAGATTCCTAGAGGTAAATAGCAACTTGGCATTTTAACCCAGGACAGAGGTGATCTCCATGACCTTCTCTTTACCTTTTCTGTTTCTTTTTCCTATGAATGTTGCAAAACAATTGCATCCTTTTATAAATCACAGTAGTTACCATCACATATATTTTAGAAAATAAAAATGTTACCCGGAGATACAATCTGGTTTACCTTCTTAGGCGATTCAAATTGAAGATCTTCTAATTACATCCATCTTAAGCATCATCTGTTTTCTACTTCAGCCCAGTCTACTCTCTCAGAGAGAAACCAAGACATAAGAACTTGTATAATTAACTGAACATGTTATGACCAGAGATGCCACTGCAGAAAACCCACAATGCATTTTAAGGGGAGCTATTTCCTGATACCACTCATCAAGTAGTACTTTTTATCTCCTCCTGCACTGGTCTAAGTCCTTCAGGTTCTTATCTGCAGATTAGTTTATCAGGTGGACTAACTTGCTCTGCTGGTATTACTCACCTGCTTTCTACTAACAAAAGAAGATGTTTGAGGATTGAAAGCAGTAAAACATGTTTTGCAGCTATGGCTAGATGTCTGCAGTTTTGATTAAATTAAAAAGAGGGGAAAACCCTCAAGTTTTCCTAAGTGTGCTGGCCGCATACTTGCTATGGGCTGGACCTGGAAGGCGCTAGTGACATGTGTTGATGCCCTTGGAGAAGCTTCAGAGGTGAAGACCTACGGCTCTGACAGCTACTCTGAAAGGTGGGGAAGAGCAGGAAAATTCCAGAAACCAGGGGGAACTCTGATGTGTTACTGTCATGCGTTCAGCAGCAGCAGTCATTTTTTCTTTTTTGTAGTAGCTGGTGCAGCACTGTGTTATTGATTTTCTGCTTGGGAACAGCGCTGATAACACCAGTGTTTATAGTTATGGCTTGGTAATAATGTTTAGGCTGACCAAGGACTTTCTGGGCCTCATGCTCTGCCAAGGAGGAGGGGAAGCCAGGAGGAAGCAGAGGCAGGGCACCTGACCCAAACTGACCAAAAAGGTATTCCATACCACAGCACGTCATGCCCAGGATGGAAAAAAGAGAGCAGAGACCCAGAAGGGTGTGTGTGGGGTGCACTGCTTGGTTGGGCTAGGGGGTGAGCTATTGTATTCTTTCCTTGCATTTGCCTTGTCATTATTATTATTGGTGGTAGCAGTAGTGATTTATGTTATACCTTAGTTACTAAACTGTTCTTATCTCAACCTATGGGAGTTGTATTATTTCGATTCTTCTCCCCATCCCCCCTGGACTGGGGAAGAAAGAGGGGGGAGTGAGTGAGAGAACTGTTTGAGGGCCTTAAACCACAGCAGTTACTGATGTTTCTTCCTTGAATAGAATCTGGGGCCATGAAACCCGCTGCACAAGCAGGGAGCATCTGTCCAAATAACAGTAGGGCCCTTGTCCCTACAATGTTTTATCACAGCTAGTTTATCAATGGCATTTCTTTCCACAGTAATGTGTGTGAGACAGTGATTCACTGAGCTTGTGTATTCTGTCAAAAAGCCTGGGGTTGATCTCATGTTGCATTCCAGACTCAGAAAAAAGATGGCAAAACCTCTCAGAAGCTGGATGCAGCACTCAAGTTCTTACATCATTTGCTGTTCTTACTATTTTGGAATCTGAATTTACAAGGTCAACCTCTCAGAGAAATGTATTTTAGAAGTGGAAGGACAGAATGAATCCCTAGCATATTTGAACTAATAGGCAGATTACTTTGAGATAAAAAGTTTGGGGAGGAGTCTGGCAATACCTGGGGCTTCATTTATTATCTCTCTCACATGAGTTTATATAGTTTTGCCTACCACAGTCTTGCAGAAAAGAATCATGGAATCATAGAATAGTTAGGGTTGGAAAGGACCTTAAGATCATCTAGTTCCAACCCCTCTGCCATGGGCAGGGACAACTCCCACTAAACCATGTCACCCAAGGCTGTGTCCAACCCGACCTTGAACACCGCTAGTAATGGAGCATTCACAACTTCCCTGGGCTAGCAAATTGCTACCTAAATCCACTCAGCAAGATGATGTTGCAAATAAGGCTTATCTAATTCTGAAGTACTCGTAATTTAAGACCTGGAAGGTAACAAAAGTGCTCTACTTAATTCTCTTGATGACTTGGCTGGAGTGCTGTGTCTGGATGTTGCTGTATCAGAGAGCATCCAAAGGAGAGCTGTGTCAATGCTAAGACGTGAGCAGAATACGATCTTGTGAATAGGTTGAAGGCTGTCCAGTGTAGTCAAGACAAGACTCAGGTAAGGACACAATAACTTGTCTGTCACTTGGTAAAGGACTGACATAAATATTCACAGCAACAGCTGGGTGAATGATGATGTGGAATTGTGCAATCTGAAGCAAAGTTAAATATATTGGTGATTATGGAAAATATGTAATTGTAAAGGTTAGAAGCACTGAATAAAGCTACCTAGGGCAGCTGCAAAATTCCCTTCACTGGAGGGTTTTAAGAACAGGCAATAAAATTGCATAAAAAGGAGCACCAGGTAGATGGTTTATTGACCTCTTCCAATTACCTCAGTTTCCTTGCACTGCTTCAATTTCTGTGCAATCAGTGAGCTCAAAGAGATTCAGAGACATGCAAGACCACCAATATTTGTACTCAGAACTCAGTTTGGACTGACTAGGGTTGTGATCATCACCCTGTACTTAGCACTGGGGAGCATGCACCACGAATCCTGTGTTCAGTTCTAGGCCCCTCACTACAAGAGAGATACCAAGGTGCTGAAGAGGGTACAGAGAAGGGCAACAAAGCTGGTGAAGAAGGTCTGAAGCACTAATCCTGTGAGGAGTAGCTGAGGGAACTGGGCTTGTTTAGTCTGGAGAAAAGGAGGCTCAGAGGAGATCTTATTGCTCTCTACAACTACCTGAAAGCAGGTTGTAGTGAGGTGGGGTTGGTGTCTTCTCCCAAGCAACAAGCAATAGGGCAATAGGAAACGGCCTCATGCTGTGCCAGGAGATATTAGGAAAAATTTCCTCACCAAAAGGGCTGTCAAGCATTATACAGGCTGCCAAGGGAAGTGGTTGAATCACCAGCCCTGGAAGCATTTAAACACGTGTAGAAATCGCAGTTATGCACATGGTTTAGTGGTGGACTTGGCAATGCTGGGTTTACGGTTGAACTACATGTTACTAAAGGTATTTTCCAAACTAAATGATTCTACCTTAGACAAGTTCAGGAATTCCTTTCTGGACCTCTCTGGCACAACATTTCCACTGGTTTAAGCACAGAGAAGGTAAACTGTATCTACAGCCTTATCAAGAGTTTTCCCAAAATGGCATTTCCAGAGAGAGGCTCTGGTTCACACCCTTTTCTACATCAAGTCACATTTTCCATCCTTATTTACTAAGAATATACCTTTTCTTCTTGACTTATGACTTTAAATTCCTCTGTGAGCCTCCCTGTGAATTGGTGATGACCTTTTAACATACTGAAATAGTCTACATGGAAAATTAAAATAATTAAGTCCAGTTATCTGCAGATCAGGCTTAAATCATAGCATGACCAAGCAGGGCTTCCTGTGAGGAAAAATATAACTCTGCAAGACTCATGTCTGCAAGGCACAGTAGCTGAAATAGGAACCACTCAACCAGATAACTGAATTGTAGCATTGACTAGTTTGGAAAAGACCTTTAGATCATCAAGTCCAACCATTAGTCCATCACTGCCAAGACCACCACTAACCCATGTCACTAATGGTCTCATCTACATGGTATTTGAACACTTCCAGGTATGGTCATTCCACCACTTCCCTGGATAGCCTCTTCCAGTACCTGATCACCCTCTCTGTGAAGAATTTTTTCTTAATATCCAATCTAAACCTCCCCCGGTGCAGCTTGAGGCCGTTAACTCTTTCCTATCACTAGTTACTTGAGCAAAGAGACCAGCCACCTCCTCGCTCAATCCTCCTTTCAGGTAGTTGTAGAGAACAATAAGGCCCCACCTGACCCTTCTCTTCTTCAGACTAAGCAACCCCAGTTCTGCCCAGCTGAATGACCAAATAATCAGATCCTTCAAGCACTCCTAATGCTATGAGAGAAGCCAACAGAATTTTTCATGAGCATTTCAGCATACTCTGGACAATACCAGCCAGCCCTGGAATGTCATCCTAGCCCTCCCAGAATAGTTCACAGTTGGTCATACTGCTTGCCAGTGGAGAATAGCGATCTGCTGGATAAGTGAGGGTGTTCTGACGTTAATAGAATCATAGAATGACAGAATCAACTAGGTTGGAAAAGATCTGTAAAATCATCAAGTGCAACCATTCTTCCAGGACTGCCAAGGCTGCCACCAAATCATATGACTGAGGGCTTCATCTACATGGTTTTTGAACACTTCCAGGGACAGTGATTCCACCACTTCTGTGGGCAACCTCCTCCAATGCCTGATTACCCTTTTGGAGAAGAAATTTTTCCAAATATTCAGTCTAAACCTCCCCTGGAGCAGCTCAAGGCTGTTACCTCTTCTCCTATCGCTTGCTACTTGCAAGAAGAGACTGATGCTCACCTCAATACAATCTCCTTTCAGGTAGTTGTAGAGAGTGATAAGGTACACACTGAGCCTTCTCTTCTCCATATTAAATCCACTTCCCTCAGCTGTTCCTTATAAGACTTATCCTACAGACTCTTTATCAGCTTTGTTGCCCTTTTCTGGACCCGCTCCAGCAACTCAATGTTTTACTTGTAGTGAGGGGAAATATACATTAACTGCAGCCATTACTGGCTAAGTATTAACTTAGGGAAGGATGAAGGTGAGAAATAGTCTGCTGGCAGGACATTAGCACTGCTCCAGCTGCAGGCTTACCTGTGCAGGTAGCCTGTCTGGGAAGCTGCACATTTGCAGCAGAGTTTGGTTGCTCATGCCTGTTTGCCACGCTGCTTCTATAGGCATCCTTTCAGACCTGTGGCTCGTAACATGAGATCTCTAGATCAGGTCATCACTGTTCACTCTGTGGGACCTGGCTTATTTTACCTTAAACTTCTGCCTGACTTCCTGATTTCCACTCTCTTGTCTCTTACAGGCAGACACATTTGGTAGCCTCTCTTAACGTGCCCAGCCATGTCTTCTCTTTGGATTCTTTGGGACAACATTTCTTATATGATACCAGACTTAATGATGAGAAGATTTCACGGTTCTGATTATTTCTGAAGCCGTGTCCAGTTCCCAGGTCCCCAGTATGAGAGACATAGACATGTTGATGTGAATCCAGCAGAGTCATGAAGAAGACTAAGGAGCTGGAGCATCTGTTATACCAGGAGAGGGTGATAGAAATGTAGCTGTTTATCCTGGGAAAAGAAAGGCACAGGGGGATCTAGTCAAAGTCTACAAATAATTGATGAGAGAAACTAAAGAAACACCCACCCTGGAATGGTTTCTTTGGTGAGGGAATGCAGAAGTGTAAGTTGAAACAAGCATTTCTGGACATAGAGCTACCCATTTTCATGCAACCATCCCAGATACAAGTATTTTATTCCTGTTGGCTGAAACTTCTCTATATGCTATGTCTGGTGACATGGCCCCTCTTGTGCAGAAGTAGAGATGGACACACCTTTGGCATCAGCAGGAAGAGGATAATAAACTCTGTATCTGCAACAAAGAAGAGTTCTTTATGAAGCAAATATTAGTCCATAGCCTCAGCTCGTGGCCCTCTCCTAGGGCTCTAATAAATGTCCTGGATCACTGAGGCTATGACTCCTTTGTGTGTGTGGCCTCCTCTATTCTGCTTTAGAGTTTTGTCAAGCCTCATTGTAAAAGCAGGTAGTTCTGTGGGTTTACTCCTCTGTGCATACTGAGAGACCATCCCCCAAACTCTCTAGAGGGCACTGGTTGCTTAATGTCATAAGCAGAATTGTGCTTGGTTGGATGAAAGTATCCTCTAGCCCAGTTGCTTCTTATCCGTCATAGGCTATAGCAGAAGCCCTAAGGAAGAGTTTTACAAAAGCAAAGTGAGCATGTAGCAGCTGATCTCCAGAACGTTCTTTCCCCTTCTGCTTATCAGAGGTATAGGGACTTCTGGAGACAAAGGCAAGACCTTGGTGTTTAGCAGCCCTTTTAATAACCTATTAAGCCTACACAAAATGAAGCAAACTGTAAGGAAACCTACGAGAGTGTCCAATATCCATGATGTCCAAGAGCAAGGAGGTCTAAATCTCCTTTGTTTGCTTTGAACCCGTCACTCATTAGTCTTGATTATCAAACTGGATAGCACACTTGATCCATGGCCTCATAGCAGCACATATCACTTTTACTTTCCCCATCAGGCGTCTATATCATTCTAGCACAGCAGTCCTCCCACCTTTTTGCATCTTTCTAATTTGGCTGTATTATTTTTTGAACTTAATTAATCTCATTTGTTGCCATGCCAACATTGCTCTGTGGCCTAAATTGCTCTGCCTCCCTGTAAGGCATTTCAGATGAAAGGCCTGTGGTGTTGTGAGATCTGTGGAAGTGAAGGGCATATAGAGAGAGCAACCAGGAGCTGCTAAAGATTAGAAGCTGTGAAGGGAGGAGATACATGTTTGGCACAAGACAGTCAAGCTCTACAGCTGCCCAGTAGCTTACAGCAGCCGAGCCCTGGTTTACCCTTCTCAAACAGCCACTGATAATTTTTTTCAGAGACTTAGTCACTGGGGCTAAAGCCCTTGTTTTCAGTGACCATCCAGTTTGTTATTCCCCAGGCACAACAGAAAAGCTTTCTTTTCTGTGCATAAAACATGACCTTTGGGTAGTGCGTAATAAGTTGGATGATCAGACAATGTTTGTTTCAAGCATAAAACACACAATGCCTTTAAGAAACACACACCCAGGCACAACAATATTTCATTGGAGAGTTGGCTAGAAGGGAAAGGGGGGACAGGGGAAGTTGCACTGACCTTAGATAACACATCTGAATTGGAACAAAAATAAAATAAACACAAATAAATCAAGGACTCCAAACCAAACTGCTCGAGTGATAAGGATTCAAACAGGCAATAAACAGGCTGTGAGATACTTTCTCTGTGATGTTTGAGGAACTGTGTTATTCCGTCTTTGTGCCTAGCATGGTGCAGGAGGCTAAGCTAGCTGGTACACTAAAGGGTCTGCAGAAATTGAACAGAGGTTCTGTTTTCAGGGGCTGTTTTAATTTTGTGTGAGCTGCTTGTGTGCAAACAGATGTTGTGGCACTTGTAAGTGAAGGGATTAATGCTCCCCATGCCACAAGGGACATTAATATGTCAGACTGAAAACAGAAGTAGCTGAAACCAAACCGAAAAAGACATTTAAATCAGTAATTCACTGGAGAAAGAAAGCCCTACCCAATTCTTGCCTTCTTCCCCACATTTCCTCCTTACCTTTGCTTCGGTAATAGTGATTTCATACTTGACAAAGAAAAATGTTTTTTGCAGTGAACTGATTAAAATTAGGCATTTATCAGTATAAAGTGTTTAAATGGAGAAGGCAGGAACAAGTATGGAGTTCAGGTTTATAACAGAGCATCACACTCAATACAGCTGGTTTTAGTTTCATGCGAAGATTCCCAACTCTGGCTAATGGCTGCTGCTTGACCTTTGTGTTGGATTTTTTTAGGAAGAACAAAGAAAAAAAGAAAATGCAAAATGGAAAGAAAGAAAAAAAATGCAAAACAATGAGCTCCACTCTGCTATTCCAGCTCTTTGCATAGAGCTGAGCATCATATGTTTTAAACAGCTGTGGGAAGCAGCAGCACAAATTTGATCCCCTCTGGTGGCTGGGATGGGAGAAAAGATGTAGCCATGGTATTTCCTTTCTTCTCCTCAACCTTTTTGGAGCATGTGGAGTTACTACTGGCAGGCCTATCTCAGAGCTAACAAAAAAAAAGGCAAGAGATTTGGAGCTCAGCACCAAGTACAGAGAAGGTGGAACTCTCCATGTACTCCTGTATCAATATAATAAAGAATGAGGTCTAACAACATCCGTTGAAGTGGATTTTCCATGGGCTTCAATGAGTTTTGGATTAGATCCCTAAGTCAGGCCAGCCACGGGTTACTTCTATAGACTGAAGTACTAGAAAGCCTGATGACTGCATGCTTCCTGCTCGTTTCATTTTATTAACCTCTTGATTTTTTTCCTGTTATTGCCGCAAGCACAGCTGGCTGTATAGGAAGCTACTGTGAGTTGTGTAGGTGTCAGCCATTTGGAGTTTGTATAATCCCACTCTGGACAGCATGAGTTTCCTGCCTGAAGGCCTGGCCTGTCACACCTAGAAACACAAATGTAGAAGTACAAAATAGCATCCACCTTTCACAAAAAGAATTGTATAAATGGAGGGAAATCCCCTAGGCCAGTGAAGGCAATTCTCTGTTGGCCATATCTCAAAATTCCCCTCTCTAATGATCAAGCCTGAGAGAAAAAAATAATTGTTTATATTTTGTTCCACTGATTTCACTTCCAGCCTTACTATTTTTGTACTCACCTGTCTGCCAGAGCACAGAATAATTCAGAAATACTAAATAGGGCTAGTATTAAACTCCTTTGAAGCTGCACATATCTACAATGTTTTCAAAATCATCAGAACTCCTTCTTCATCACTGGCATTAGGTGTGAGATCAAGACAGAGCATCATCAGCGCAGAGGGAACTAGTTTGTTTTCCTAATGTTCAGAAGACTTTAAGGAATATTAGACTTGAGACAAATGCTTGGCTGGTTCAAAATAACATCACATTTATGAACCCTGTGGTGCATGCTGGGCTCACATGGTGTAAAATCACAGCAACGCAAAGACAACTTGCACTTGATGGCACGTTTGTTCATGCGATAGAGCACCAACATGGGTAGCAGAGTGGCATTTCTCATAACTCAGGGTACCTTTGGAGAGTTTAAACAAACACCTACCATAAGATACAGAGCTGGAGTAGACAGCCTGCTGAGGTCTCTTTCTGCCCTGTTTTGCTAGAAGACCTAGTCAATAGTTAGCCTGTTCCCCATCTCAGCTAATGCCAATGCCAAGATTCACAGAAATGATTCAAAGAACGGTATGGGTCAGAGTCTGCTCTGTGTCAGCAGCACAGCCTAAACTGCCCTTTAGAGGGAAAAAAGGAGTTCAGGCATATGGAGGTGAGCTTTGCCCTGAGAGATGGAACAGCTCTAGGCTATCATGCTGCACTGTTTCTGTTGCGCATATTTCTCCTAATCCTAGTGTGACCTCAGGTAAAATGCACATTTTAAGACCAGGAATAATAACACAGAATACCTCCACTATGAAGACAAGCCAAGAGTGTTGGGTTTCTTCAGCCTGGAGAAGAGAAAGCTCCAGGGAGACCTTAGAGCAGTTCTGGTGCCTATGAGGGCCAACAAGAAATCAGGAGAGAGACATTTGACAAGAGCAACCAGTGACAGGACAAAGGGGAATGGCTTTAAATTGACAGAGGGGAGATTTAGGTTAGATATTAGGAAGAAATTCTTCCCTGTGAGGGTGGTGAGGCCCTGGCACAGATTGCCCAGAGAAGATGTGGCTGCCCCATCCCTGAAAGTGTTCAAGGCCAGGTTGGACGGGCCTTGGAACAACCTGATCTAGTGGAAGGTGTCCCTGGGCATGGCAGGGGGTTGGAACTGGATGATCTTTAAGGTCCCTTCCAACACAAACCATTCTGTGATTCTATGATTCTAACAACTTTTGTGTTTTTACTGAAATAAGGGCCAGTGTTTACGAACAGCAATTGGATTTTTTAAGCTGTAGGCTTGAAACAGGATGGATAGTGAGAGGAAGGAAGGAAGGAAGTTCCATCAGTCCTGTTTTACAGCCAGTGAGACTTAAGGGATGCAGAGGCTCACCCGGGATCTCAGCCATAGGATCAGTTAACCCAGATATTAGGGATTCCATGCAGGAATTTAAAGAATTTCTCCTCAAGAATGAGCAGTAGAACAATCTCAGGAGCAAGGGGCATGCTGTGAACAGCCTGTCATAAGGCACGTAGGGACAGCTTTGGAATGAAGATGGTTTTTACACACTTGGTCTGATGGTTGTCGTGGGCCAAGCCTGTGGTCACAGGAGTGAGCTGAAGCAGGAACTCTAGTAGAGTTTTTCCTCCGCACATGAACAATTGGGGGAAGCTCTGCCGTCTTGAGGAATTTCCGAGGACAGTAAATTACATACTAGATCACAGCTCTATTATGTTTTTGGGGAAGGTATTTGGAAATTGATGTTTCATACTAAGATATAAATGGTGAATATATACGGCTCTCCTGCTCATGGACATCATCAAACCTGGCCTTCCATTGCATTGTTTCTCCTGTTGAGGTGGGTTTAAGTGGGACCTGTGTTGACATCAGCCACCCATGAAAGCAGACCCTCACTACCTCTGTGCCTCTGTTCTCTGCTGCCAATCAAAAATAGTACTAGTTGTCCCTACTCTGGTACAGGGTGTTTAGAGACAACCTGGGGCAGGAATAAGCCATCACTGCTTGCACTAATAGTCGGATAGAGCAAGAGCGGTAGAAATACCTCTAAGGCAAACGAGACACAGCTCTCCTTTCAGCTAGAAGGAAGGCTTTCAGTGCCAGGACTGTTCAATTTTTCGTGATCTTTGAGTACTTCCTAAAACAAATATTATTTTGTGCAAATCATAGAATAATTGGTTGGAAAGGACCTTAAGATCATCTAGTTCCAACCCCCCTGCCATGGGCAGGGACACCTCACCCTAGACCATGTCACTCAAGGCTCTGTCCAACCTGGTCTTGAACTCTGCCAGGGGTGAAGCATTTACCACTTCTTTGGGCAACCTATTCCAGTGCCTCAACACTCTCATAGTGAAGAAAGAAATCAGCTGATTGAGATGACACAAGGCAGCTAAAGGTTTTTCCTGGGTTGGGAAAAAAATTCTGTTTATTCAAAAGCTAGATAGCTGGGTCGGCTAGATACCCTGTTGTGATGGGTTGAACCTGTCCTGCAGCTAAGCACACAGACAGCCACTCACTTCCCACCTGCCAGCAGGACTAGGAAGAGAATAGGAAGAGAAAAAGTGAAAAAAAGTGCTGGGTTGAGATAAATCGAGGTTAATAAGTGAAAGAAAGGAAAGAAAAAAGTGATACAAAGACCACCACTAATCCCCTCCCACAACCAGAAAATCTCCAAGCAATGGACACCTTGGAAGACAACTGTGTCCCCATCCCTATTTATTATTGCTGAAGATGATCTTATATGGTTCGAAATAGCCTATTTGTGAATTGGAGTCAGCTTTCCCAGCTGCAACCCCTCCCAGCATCCAGCCCACTCACTAAGGAGGCAGAGTGGTAAGAAAAGAAAGCCTGGATGTTATGCAAGCACTGTCAACAATAGGTAAAACATTGGTGTACAAGCAACACTGCTGTAGCCACAAATCCCAAACACAGCACCTTATGGGCGGTTATGAAGAAAATTAACTCCATCCCAGCCAGACCCAGTACACACATCTTGTTTGGCTTACTCAGAAGGGAGCTATGGTGGAGATGGGAGGGCTCTGGGGGAGAACTCACTACATGCTTCCACAGGGACAAGCTGAAGTTTGAAGAAAAGATAGGGGCTGAGAGCAGAGATGATGAATTAAGATTATAACTTCCATGTTATGTCATGGGGTGGTTGCAGAGTGAAACCTCTCTTACAGGCCACCAGCATCAGCAGACAAGCCTTCAGATAAGGCTGCAAATGTAGTTAAAAATTCTTTATCAAAGTCCATTGGTGCAGCATTTTAACATGCAAATATAATGCTGTTATTACTAGGCAGCTGCTACAGTGAATTAGCTGCTATGCAAGAACTGCAGAAGAAATGAAGCAGATAATTCCTTTATCAGAGAGAAACAAGCCATTACAAACCCCCTTTTGTAAGCTATTTCTCTTGCTCCCTGTTCCTGAACACCTATCTTGTGCCTTCCCTCTCACACTCATCCCTAAACCAACCCCTCCAGTCCACTACAAGGTCACCATCACAGCCCCCCCAGTTTCTGCCTTTGCCCTTCACTGGCTCAGTCCTTGTGGAGGATGCTGCTGAGCACAGCTAAGGGGAACAAGCTGCTGCTTCATTATCACACACACCAGGTACTGGATCAAATTAGTTGATGGCTGGTAACTGCCCATGGGGAGGTTGAGCAAAAGCAGGACCATTTGAGAAAGTAACTGTTTAATTATGCAATTACAGTGGATCAGCTCACAAATGACAAAGGAACACCTCTTTGAGATCACAGCCCTAAGAAACTCTTCTCTGGAAAATTGGGAGTGGTTTTCTGAAAGGTATTAGGGTTTATTGTAGCTTGGTCTTAAAAAGCCAGGATTCCCACACAAGGTGGAGGTGAATTCCAGCAGCAAATAATTTCAGTTTCAAATTCAGGTACATTTCGTTTATGATGTGCAAACATAGACCCAAAGCTACTGATGCCCTCATGGGTGATACAATGTCTGCCTACTGCAAGCCCTTGTTTTTTCTGGGAAACTGTGGGTTGCAGCCATGAACAGTGACAGCATCAGGGAGGCTTTCTTGATCAAAATGAATGGGTTAAAAAAGGAACTCTAGTAAAGGCTGCACTGTTCTTTTGTGTTTTAACAATGAGAGGAAGCTCTGCCTAGTTTGAGGAATTTCCCACGTCTCCAATTCAGACTTTGGTGAAATGCTTTATGAAGCCTTCTAAGAGGTGTTAAGAAAATAAAAATAATCAAGGAGATGAGGACAAAGACACCTCCCCAGAGCCTATGCATGTTCTGTTTGTTTGGTTTTTAAACCTGGGTCACCGGCGGCAAACTCAGAGGAATCTAGGGAAGTTAAATAATGACAAATGCCAAATAGTCTCACCAGGTTCCTGCAGAGTTGGCTGAGTCATTACTGAGCTCACTCAAGTGTCACTGCTATGCAGATGCTAAAAATTTGCCCCTGAACTTCCTTATGTATCACTTCATTTTGCAGCGCTAACAGACACCACAAGACAGATTCAGCAATAGAAAGAGATGAGGAATTTTCTGGATGACAGGAAGGTCTATGAGTTGAGAAATGCCATTTTTGCCATGCAACCCCAAGTGATGGAGAAAGGAGAAATGCAGCCTCAGGCTTTCAAATTTCCAACATCTTTTCCTTTGTTATTCCATTGGCTCTTACAAGATCATTGCCTCCCATAAAACTGTTGCTGAAAGCAATAGTTACAGTGTTCAAACAACACCTTTCTTCCTCACATCTGAAAGCTCCTTATGCACCCAGGTGAGCGTCACATTCTCACTGATGGAGAGAGAAACAAGGTTGTACAAGGTCAAACCACAACTCTGTTTTGTCTGAATGACAATCGTTTAAGCAACCTACTGAATACTGCTGCACCAGACACGTTTGAATGGAGCAGAACTTTCAAGGCTTACAGGCATTGTTGGAGGAGAAAGCATCAGAAAGCATCCCTGCATCCCGCCTGACACAAGCACAGGCAACAGCATTTCAGCATTCGAACGTAACACCATAAAACTGGCTTTCATGTAAGCAGCTCAAAACATGGGTAGAAAAGAATGGAAACAAGATAAATGTGACACTCAAAGACATTACACAGCAGTGTCTCAGCCTGCAGCCATGGGTGCCCCAAGTCCCTCTCCATTGTCAACAGGCTTCAGCTAATACGAAACTCAAGGGAGATGTAAGAAATTGCTCTTAAAAGGAACAAACCCACCATTTTATACAGCTGACAAAAATACAGTGCCTGTTACCTACACTGCAAATCCCAGCCATTGTAGCCATAAAACAAAGTGGAAAAGAAGAAAATTCTTTTACAGTTGATCTGTGCTTTTATTCTGAAACTAGGTAGCTTGCCCTAGGAGGGAATCAATGCAGTCCAGATCTGCACAGCATTTCCATGGACATCCCTCCTCACCTTTGCAGTTCCAAGCTTAAACTAGATTAACCATAGCCTCTATTAAAATTCACTAGCCAAGTTAACAGACAGCAGCACTTTGACAATGTCTGAATGGCTTAATTCATATCCTCACAAGCCAAAAGCATCCCCCAGAAAACTGTCAACTAATCACCACAAAATTAAACACTTGTCTATCGCATGCCTCCCAGTAGGAACTTGCAGCAGGTCTACTGGTCAAGCAGAGCTCACACCTCAACGTCACAACCTGGCCCTGAAAACTCCTCCAAATAGCCTTCACCTGCCCCAAAGAGCTAAACCACACGAGGAAACCAATGTCACCTTTCACACGCATCATCCATACCTGTAGGACACCAAGTGCTGTTTGCATCCGAGCCTCTTCCAAACTTGTCCTCCTGCGCTGGGAAGGGAACTTCCCATCCAAGTGTCAACTCCTGCCTCAGTCTCTGCCCTTTGTTTTCCCAAGATCTGGAGACACACCTGCTTTTCTGTGTGTGCTGTTGGTTTTTGGGCTCGGGTTTTGTTTCTTGTTTTGCTTTTCTTTTTGGAATAAATTAACCAGCCCGTGAGCAATTCTCAGTAAATGAGAGAGAGAGAACCTTTCGTCTTGTGTGATTTAAGCAAGTAAACCCTGTGACTTCCCTTTCCTGCTATCAGTGGGAACAGCTCCTTTCTCCACCAGCACGGGGTGGAGTTGCAGCTCAAAAACACAAGTCTGAAAACGCAGTGCTGGACGGGCAGGGCAGACCTCCCTTCTCCATTTGTTGTGTCAGAGAACACGGTGATTCCCGCTGGTCCGAAACATTGAGATGACCTCTAGCCAGGAAGGAACCTGGGAAATATTTTCTCAGTGATTTCCTGTAGGGGTGGGGTGTGGGGTGTAAAGTGGATGCAAGAGAAACTTGGGCAAGGATGCTAACAGTGCTGGGCTGCTGGGGACTGCAACTGCAAGATGAAGAAAACACTTTTTTGGTCATCAAAGTACTAAAAGAGATTGCTATTTTTTTTCTAAGGTAAACTGTTCTAAGAGCCTCAGTTGTCACTATACACAGTGAGCTCAGTTGTGTGGGTGCTTCTAGGCCTTTCAGCTGTGGTGCCGTTCATGCTAAGAGGTGCTGAGATGCTCTGTGAATTAATGTAGGAGAGTCTTTTCACAGAGAGCTTGTGTTCAGCAGCACCCCAAGTGATAAAGCCACGGCATAAAGGATTCTTGTCAAGGTGCAGAAGAAATCTGGGCAGGCTCATGCATCCAGAAGGACATTTATGCCTGGAATAACCCCTAAACTGTGCTATACAGGCCCAGCTGCCTCACACTGGGCCAGAGTGGGATTTTCATGCAATAGCCATATGACTGCAGCCCAGGAAGGTGGAGTTGGCTCTCCACGGCTGAGTCCCAATTACGGTGATAAAATGAAGGAACTGAAATGGCTTCCTTTCTTTTGTCTCTCCTGGCATTGCATCACCTCTGATATTCCTGCAAGTTAACACTTGCAAGTGTCACATCGTCAACCCATCAGATAGCGCAGGGCGTGTGTCATCTGTTATGAGTATTGGCCTCTGAACGTAACAGCATCTCCTTCTTCACTGTGGAAGTAGCTGAGAACAGCTAGTCTCTGTGCGTTTCAGGGTCTGAGTGTAGTCTATCTGAACCATCCTTCTGAAGATGTCTTAACATGGAAAGTTACATATATGATAATGGGCTCTACAGCTAATAATGTCCTTCTTTCTGGACACCAATTTATTTTAGTAACTTGGTATCTCCACTCAGGATCACTTTTTAGTTACTTTATCCAGTTCATGCTATAAAAACAAGAATGGCCATTTCACTGCTGAATGCATCTCACCCACATTCTCACTGACATACACTTTTATTTTCTCAGAGAGGGAGAGAGAGGAAGAAGGAGAGCTGTGTACCCTATCTTTATGTGCTTTTGATTAATGAGTGTCATCCATATTTCTTATGTTTAATGGCAGCCTTTATATCTAACAGCAACCACTTTATTTCAATGGGCTTTTCAACTTTATTTCTTTTGGTCTGGCTAGAACTGGAAGTTTTATTCCTGTCCATCTCTTTCCATTGTCTGGGATGAGCAAAATATGATGGTTGAGGCATCTATGAAAGAACATCATAGTTATAGAATGGTTTGGGTGAGAAGAGACCTTAAGATCATGTAGTTCCAATCCCCCTGTCATTGGTGGGGGCACCTTCCACTAGAGAAGGTTGTTCAAAAATACTGCTTCAGTGCTTTGTTTACAGTGACACAATGATTATTTCTTTAAACACGAACATCTGAGAGATTATTTTTTAAAGTGTATAGAAAGCATTTACATCATATTTATTGTTCAAGCTTGTTTTCCTGACTTTCGTTCTCATCTATATTGCATTTTGCTGGTGAGTTTGGTGGCTGGGGGAACAAGACTTCTACCCTGATGGTAATTTCCAAGGTTTCAGAACTGTCCCTGTTCAATATCAAGATAAATTTAAAATCTGGGTTTGTCATATCTGGGAATTGGAGAGAAGTGGATAACCTAGAGAATAGTTAAATAAATATCTAAAACAACTCAGAAGAAAGTACCTAGATCTGTTCAGACTAGAGATGCTTATTCTCTCTATTGACTACTGGGAGCATCAAGGACTAGTTTAGGAGCAGTTACCTACATTGTTGTAATTTCTAGTGAAGTGAGATGAATACTGGTCTTTGTGGAAAAACCTTGTTGCCTTCTATGGGTTCATTATTATTATGCAAAATGGAATGGCTCTTTGGATTTCAAGATAAGAGCTGACAGGCATGGTTTAACAACAACATCACGCAGCAATTCCATTTGCCAGAGGGCAGACTGGGGCTTAGGCCAGAAGGAAATTTTGGAAGGAACGAGGGAAGTCTGAACTTTTGATAGCTGATCAGGCATCAGTAAATGCAAGCTGTGCCTAGGTTTGGATTATTCTGTTTTAGAGATTACAAAAGGCTTGCAGGATCTCAAAAGAGTCCTGTCATCTTTTTTGCTATATCCTGTGCTCTGTCTTTGCACGGCAAAGCTTCATTTTAACCCTGAGCACTATAGGATTCTGAAGATGGCTGGGGCATCTCAGTACAACAGTAAATCATTAAAAGCCACAGGTCCAGAAGGATCATACAGCAGGTTTCTCAGAAGCCTGTCCTGCCACCAAGGAGTGTCATGACCATCAACTAAGCTGCAGTACTCTAACGTGCACAGGGACAGCAAAGGGGTATTTCAGTTGTCCTGGTGATCCTGGCAGAGAGCAAAGACTTAACCTTTGCTCATACCCGGGACAGCAGATCTTGACTCACTTTGCTCTAACGTGCTGAGAAGGAAGGAAGTAATGAAATGTCTCATTATATAACTGACTTGAGTAATATATTTAAAACTGATGGTAGTACTGAAGACTGCATGGTTTCATACCAAAAGGAATGACATGCTCTGAATTGTCTCACTGCACCCAATGGTCAACTAAAACTATTTAATGAATAAGGCCCTTGAACATTACCTTTTTTTTCCTGAAGCACCAGGAATTCATTGCAGTGATAGAACAATTAATTTGGGTATTCAGAATACTTCAGTTATACACTGCCATTGTCCAGGTTTATTTTAGATTTCAGTGGTTTAAAATGTGGGGGGCTCAGGCTAATTACCACACTTGCATGAATTTCATTAAGGGAGAATGATGACCATGATAATGTGTAATGTAATCATTGTGTTGAAAAGGTACAAACTACTAAATAGCTATTTAATCTTGTAGAGAAAAGCAAAGAAGAATCAAGCGTTGGAAACTGAAGCTGGACAAATCTAATTTAAAAGCAAAGCTTCACGTTTTTAATAATTCCAGGTATCAACCATCCGTGTAAACTTCTGTGTGATTCATTGCTTGAGATTTTCATGTCATAGCTGGCTTCTTTCCTACATGAGGTGTTTAATTTTTCTTCATTATTGGGCTTAGGTAGACACACAGTTATCTGACATCCCTCATACATAACCTGTTCTTTCAGCCTTTAGACTTCCTGAAGCTCTTCTATTACTAAATTAGGGATCTAGGTGCTTTAGTGGACTGTGGTTTAACAACATGTTTTGTCTGGAGTTATATAAAGCTTCATATGCTAAAAGCACTTTTGACAATAGGCAACCAAGGGCCTTCGTAGCTGATAGGAAATCCCACTGCAGACATCCAGGGCAAAGTAGGGACTTTTGCAGAATGATGGAGAACTCGTTGAGCTCTTGTGAAAACCAATAAAGGAAGTGGATATGCCTGTAACTGGTAGCCTTTGTATTCACGCGATTGTTGGATTTCCTCTACCAGAAAACATGCAGTAATTCCTCCAGGGATTTTTGAGTCCCTACCCAGAAAGTGCAACCCACCCATCCCTTTCTAAAACTTCAAGCAGCTTCCTTGGGTTAGCTGGACCTTGTTTAAAATGAATGGCTCCAGGCAATGGCCTATTTTCCTGCCCTTTCTTCTGACAATGTGCAATGAAGGAAATGCTTTTTAACGGTGTATTATCAAACAGAAGTGTTTGCATGTAGAGTGCTCTGAAAAGTTGAATGCTACATAACATGGGGCTTAAGGATTCCATACAATGCAGTGTGCTGAGGAATTGCCATATATTTCAATTATCTGCAAAGTTACTAATGTAAGTAATCCCAATAATAAATACAGGCTGGGTGGAGAATGGATGGAAAGCAGACCTGAGGTGAAGGACTTGTGGGCAGTGGCTGTTGAGTAGCTCAACATAACCTGGCAATGCATACTTGCAGCCCAGAAACCAGCCACATCCTGGGCGGCATGACCAGCAGGTAGAGGGAGGTGATTCTCCCCCTCTGCTCTGCTCTGCTATTGAGAGACCCCACCTGTAGTACTGCTTCCAGCTCTGGGGCCCCAATATAAGAAGAAGGTAGAACTGCTGAAGTGAGTCCAGAGGAGGCCACAAAGATGCTCAGAGGGCTGGAGAATCTCTCCTGCAGAGGCAGGTTGAGAGAGCTGGGCTTGTTCAGCCTGGAGAAGAGAAGGCTCTGGGGAGACCTTAGAGCAGCATCCAGTGCCTAAAGGAGCTGACAAGAAATCTGCAGAGGGACTTTTACAAGCACCTGTAGGGACAGGACAAGGAAGAATGTCTTTAAACCCAAAAGGCTTAAAGAGGGTAGATTTACATTAGTTATTAGGAAGATGTTCTTCCCTGTGAGGGTGATAAGGTGCTGGCACAGGTTGCCCAGAGAAGTTGTGGTTGGCCCATCCCTGGCAGTGTTCAAAGTCAGGTTGGAAGGGGTTTGGAGCAACCTCGTCTAGTGGAAGGCGCTCTTTCTCATGGCAGGGGGTTAGAACTGGATGAGCTTTAAGCTTCCTTCTAACAGACCATTCTGAGATTCTAATAACAACAACACAGAGAAGCTCAGGGTTCAGGAGGATAGTTTTGTGTTGAAAATGTACAGACACGAAGCTCCTGCTCCAAAGAATAGGACAAGTAGTAGAATCATTGACTTGTTAGGCTTGGAAAGAATATGCTGTATTGGGATCAAAAAAATATTTTCTCCTGGAGAAAAGGGGAAGATGTAGGGAAAGAGCTCCAGGAGCTTTTCTTCACTGGGGAGATGGGCTATATGTATACTGCCTTTTTTCATGTTTCCACACTCCTTTCAATTAGTTCTCTAATTACTTAGTACTCATTTTATATACAAGAGAAAGGAAGCCTGATACAGGTAGATGTTAGGATAATAAACTTGCTTAGGAAGACATGGATTTAAAAATCTTGTTTTGACAGCAAGTGTCTTGTATGATATAAGGGTACAATACCTTGGGCAGGTCTCCAAAGTGTTTTCCATGCTTATGAAGGTGAAGAAGAAGGGACCTCGTAGCTGTAAGAGGCCCCAAGGTGAAAGAGTAAGGGCTGTACAACCCCTACTTATACATATTCACTGTGTGCTGGCCAAAGTACCTGTCAGCGGGTTGCATGCATATTTAGTTCATGGATTTGTGTACCCTTTCCAGTGAAGAGGCCTTTTGACCCAGTGTCCTGGGTTCAGCAGTAGCAGTCATTTTTTCTCCCTCTTAGTAGCTGGTGCAGTGCTGTGTTTTTGACTTCAGCCTGGGAACAACGCTGATAGCGTCAATGGTTTTAGTTATTCCTCAAATGTTTGCTCTGACCAAGGACTTTCTGAGTCTCATATTCTGACAGGAAGGAGGGGAAGCCAGAAGGAAGCACAGACAGGACATCTGACCCAAACTAACCAAAGAGGTATTCCATACCATAGCATGTCATGCTCAGTATAGAAACTGGGGCAGTTACCCAGAAGGGTTAGATCACTGCTGGGGTTGAGCTGGATATCGGTCAGCGGGTGGCACACAGTTGTGCTCTCTTCCCTTGTTAATTCCCTCATGGTTATTATTGTTGGTGGTATCATTGGTGATTTGTATCATGCCTTGGTTACTGGACTGCTCTTAGCCCTTGGGAGTTAAATTCTTTTGGTTCTCCTCCCTCCCCCGGGGGCTGGGGGCAGTGAGAGGGCAACTGTGTGAGTTATGGCTGTGCTTAAACCACAACACCCATTCAGAACATGCTTAGGCATCATGCTGGTTACTGGTAAAGAGCATTCTGGTCATACACCTGCTTCCCAGTGACCTTTCTGCCCTAAACACCCTTCGGCTCACTGAAAAATCCCAAGCAGGCATGAGGCAGCAAAGGTCAGATCTCTCTATGAGAGTTATGAAGTCTCCACATGGATACCTAGAGGTAACTGAGCCCAAAGACAAGCAAATAGAAAAAGGATTTATGAAGTCCAGCTTGCAGAGAGTACATATATATATTTAGATATATATAGTCCATTAATTCAGTAAGCTGTTTCCTCTTTTGCATAGAAAATGACTAGGCAAAACAGAAACTCTGGCTATAAGTGAAACCTTTGTTTTTGCTACAGTTCCCTGTGAAAGGCACTTTTCCTGTGTGAATCAGATCTTTTCTCTCCTTTGCAGACATGAATATCTTTACCATATACATTCCCCCTGACTCAGCGATCCAAGATCCCAGACCTGTCTTCTCTTAAATCGAATTCTTCTTGTCCATCTTTACTCTGAGACAAGAAGCACTCTTTCCACTGTTGAAAAGAAGACAACATTGACACAGGGGTTCCCTGGCCTAACTGTGGCACTTCTGAGACAAGCCCATGTGTATTGGAAGAAGCAAACTAATTTGAGGAAGAGGTGGTTTTTTAGCCATGAGTATGCCTTGTATATTGCACTGTTTGTTAATTCCTTCTCTATCACCGTTTAGACTGATCATGTGGTTTCTCAGTGTGCGATATTGCAATTTCACGTAATCTCAGTTATAATAAATACCTGTATGCTTCCTGTCAGAGGCTGGGCTGAAGTACAAATACCTAAAGAACAAGTGTATTTTGTTTGGCTGCTCAACAGCTAGAAAAGATGTCCAGCTACTCAAACACCAGATAAATGGTTGCTGACTTATACGGTGAAGACTTTTATCAGACTAACAGCCAGGCTGAGCCACACAAAAAACATGAGTGTTGATATATTAGAAAGGAATGGACAGTATAGAAAGGAATCAGGGGGCACTGTGGGGAGAAAAGTGGTAGATCTGTTGGAAATAAGGTTACAGTTGAGAATGGAGGCATAGAAAGTACACAGAAGGAGTATAGTAGGGTCTAGGGCTGGTGCAGTGGCTTGAGTATTGTTATGGTATTACAGGGAATATGGTGGGACTCCAAATTGTTGCAGTAGAAAGTGCTGGATAATAAAGCTGCGGAAAAATTAATTACTTATATGGTTCATAAAACAACATTATCTTTTATAAAACAACTTTATCTTTTTACAGTTCCATGCTAAGAAGGTGGGAGGTTGTTGAAGAATCCCCAATGTTCCTGCACCCTAAAGACTCTGGAAGGAAAAGTCCAATAGAGAGTCCTGGGTGTGAGACATAGATGAATCCAGTGCCAGGGCAGTGGAGAAAGGCACTCTGGTTCCAGTGCAGGACTATTTAAGCAGGCTTTTTTCAGTGTTACTGAAAGGTGGTTCACCTGAATTCCCATCTTCTAACAGAGGCTTCTTTGTTTGGTACAGTCTTGTGAAATGGGGAAACTCCCATATAACAGCATGAAGGGAGGGTGCAGTTTATTTCTCAGTAGAGTGGAAGGAATCTATACAATTTAGTTGCCTACCAGGGGGAATACTGACAAATGCCATCCCCACCCCTCCCAAGAGCACTCCTCTTTCATCCACCACCTCTTAGAATTATTGCACTATTACATTGCTATAGTGTTTGCTTCATTGCTTTGCACCTGATCCATGATGTTCATCAGTCCATTAGTTGTTTTTTACTCAAGATAAATGGGCTATAGGACAATATAGCTGATTTATTCTCCTCCAGATTGGAACCACCAGCAGATATCATGATGTTACCCTGGGTCTTCAAGTGGTTTCCATTGGCATGGAAGTCTCCAGCGCAGCTTCTGACTGACTTGCAGTAGCATGTTTCCAAGGACTGACAAATTCCCAAGAAAACCAATGGAAGGGTACCCACTGAGAGACATAGGGCTTGGCTTGCAACTGCCTGGGTAAATGCTTAGCCTACAAGTGAAGGAGAAACCCAGTTCAGGGAGCAGAAGAGGCTGGCTGCTCCACACAGCAGGAGCCATGAGCAGGCAGAGCTGTGTGCTATGGCACTGTATACTGTATATCAGTATACAGCATAGAGTACTGTATATCAAAACTGCTATGTACTTATGGGCACAGTCCCATGGCATCTGAACAAGGAAAGCAGATCAAGCCTGGTGATGGTGACTGGGTTCAGCCACAGTCCCATGAGCAAACAAGTCCATAGTGAAGACACAGGTCCAAAGTGAAGCTGGGAGTCACATGAGCAAGTTGATGTTGGGATTCGCAAGGTACAAGGCTGGGCACATACAAATGGACAATGTGGCTTGGCCAAGGGCAGAGCCACTTAAATGTGGGTCCTGAGCCAAGGTGGGACCTGCAGTGAGTTGTCTCCACCTTGTTCTCACACCTTAGCTGTTTCCTCAGCAGTTTGATCCCTGGTTACGCAGCTGTGCCCTTGCAGAGTTAACCTGGGTAGAAGCAAGCAAACCTCAGAGAGAGGACTTAAAAGCTTGCAAAGCCTGTTAGTGTTCTGCAGTTATTCTACAAAACAATAAGATGCCTAGACCCAATGTGAAAAAAGAAGCAACACCTCATTTCTCAGCATTTGCTCCTACCATAATTGCCTTCAGTTCAGTGTACAGGCTTGCCATTACACATGAGGAGGGCTAGTTGCCTTGGGTCTCAGATCCAGCTGAAGCAAGAGCAAAATGCTGTAGAACAGGGTGGTATTTGAGTAGCAAATCTTTTATGCCTTGCTAGATATGGGATGCTTCTCTCAGCAGCCTCACTTAAAGGTTTTCCTCAGGTTGGGGGCCTCAGTTGCACTAATGGCTTCAGTTTTCAGTACTTGCTGTGTTGAAAAAGAAAGAAAAAGAAAGAGAGAGACTAATAGAGAAAACCAGACTTGAACAACCAAAAAGTCCCAATTATTTACAAGGAAAATCAGTGTTAGAGCCCAAAAGAGTAGATGCCAAAAGGATCAAATGCCAGACATAGTCTTGATTTGCAACACATTTCCCCAGTCTAAGGTTTAGCTTTTGTTTGTCCACTGAGCTCTCTCATTTGTCAACACCAGAAATGCCTCTGTGGTATGCAATCATACTGGTCTGATCCCTTAGGCACAGCTTGGCATCTTTGCCACCCATGCAGGGTTGATGCAGCTGCTGCCGGGCACCTGCAAATTGAACCTGAAAGGGTTTGGGTGAGATAAGTGTAGTGGCATGGCCTCATTCACATCTCTTGGATGTGCTGAGACAGCACTGTACTGATATTTCTGATGTATAACAGGTATGGATGTGAGGTGCTGTGTCTGACAGCACAGTTTGAAAGTTTTTGCTGGAAAATCCTTGTGATTTTTAAAGTCTGCAATTCCCTAGCCAAAACTAAGTGCCGTGTTCAGCTTCACAGGTTTCTGAGTCCCTTCCTGAGGAACTCAGCCTGGACCAGCTCCAGACATCATCCACGCAAGCATTTATGAGGATTACAGGCTGTCTCTGGCCAAGACAAAGATCTGGGGCTGCATGTGTGTTTTGAGATTTGTTCCAGACTTGTCTCTTCCCAGCAGCCCTTTAGATCTCACCTCTAGAAATGACTACAAAACCTGTGGAATTGTGTCCCAGTACAAATATATCACCTGTAGAAACAGATCTGGAGAGAAAACCCTTGCTGCACATCCCAAAAACCCTTTAAGATACACGGGAACACAGCACAGTGCAACACCAAACTGCCAGGTTAACACAACCTGAAAATGCCATCTATGGATAAAAAAGGTTGGTTGGTTTGTTTATTAACCAGTGCACCTGGCCCTTTTATTAGTGCAGAATAAAAGTGGTTCTTTCTTAATTGTTATCACAAAAATAAAGAAGAAATATCAACGGTAGACTGTATACATGAAAATAAACCCTGATCCTGGACTAAGGATTGCATTCACTAAACTCAGCTGACATTAGGCACAGGTTTGACCTTCCTACTAGTCCCAGCTAAACAGAATGGACAGCAAATATGCAGCTTGAATTTCCTCTCACGCCAGTTTTGCGCCAAGGGTGGATGAAGACCATGAGGACTGGCACGTGGTCCCCTCCTCTGGGACTCTTGCTCCTCAGGTCCCAGATCACTGAATACGCTGATCCTTACAGAAAGGCTGATGCATAGCAGGCTCTCCCCCATTCAATTTTTGGTGCGTCCAATCTGTCTGAGGGGCTTGGGAATGGAGGCTGAAAAGTAGCTGAGATTAGATGTGGTTGAAAGCTGGACTTTCTCTCCAGCTAAAATTCATCACATCATATCCTGGTCTGGGACCTTAAACAAGTGTCTCAAATTGAGTCTCTAAGAGAAGGAAATATAGGGAAAATATTTTAAAATAAACAAAATACTTCAATTTATCTGATAAATGACCCTGGGATGGAAACAGCCTTATCCATGTTGATGGTTTCTTTTATCTTCGATAGCAGTCAGCCAGATTAAAGAATACTTAAGATTAGTGAATACTCAAGTATTCAGAGTTTTACAGATCTTGAGCACTGTGTGAAAATTGCCCTGGCCAAAGGCATTGAGAGCCTTCCACCAAGCCCAGGAGCAGTTCCTGTTGCTTGCTGAGTGTCCCAGGTGTCCAAGATGTGGATCTAACATGCCTTGGATCTCTAGCAGTGGTCTGAGACACTGTAGGACCCTCAGCATGGGAGAGCTCTGCTGGGCAGAGTTTCCCTGGAGGCATCACTGATGGTGGCTAGGTCTCAAAGGCAGTAAGAAGGCAGGCTGGCTTCCAGCACACATAACACCGTCAGTGCTTCCTCCAGGTTTTGTGGAGTCAGACACATTTACACAAGACTTAATTTGTGATAAAATAGTATTCCTCAGTTAAAAAAAAACCAACAGGAAGTCCATGAAGAAGACCTGCAGGCTTTCAGCACTGGCTTTTCTCCCTGTCCCCATCTGTAAACGAGGCTGATCTTGAGCAAACCTCCTACCTTTGCCTGGGTCAGTTGTACATTTCCGGCAATTATTGTTTGCCCGCTATCCTTCCTGTTACGAAAGGGAAGTTGGCAAGATAAATTTTTGGGACTAGTCTACGCTTGAAAGCACCGGCCCTATGATAACCCCAGCAAGGAATGTGGATGGACATATGCTGTCACTCAGCACACCTCAGAGGGGTCTCCCAGGGGAGAGATGCTGCTGCTGGCAGCAGGTGGAAGAGGCACAGTGTAGGGGGACTTTGTTGGATGGACGAGGCATATCCCCAGTTTTATCTCCTTTCCCCAGATCACTTGCACAGCAGCTGGCTCAGCAAACTTCTGATTCAACCAAATCCACCATCTTCATGGTCCCAGCATCATGAGGCAGGGGGCAATATGGCTTGCTGCTGCTGGTACATGATGGAGGCTGGTGGAGCATAGCCAGGACCTTGGGAGATGCACGTTCAGATGTTTTGAGAACAGACCTCATTAAATATATCCCTCTAGCACTGCTAATTTTACAGAGCTTGTGCTCCTGTGGCAGATGGGTGGGCTGTGGTCGCTGTGGGACCTCTCTTCACCGATGCTGTCTGTTGTAGGATGTGTCCCAAAGGAAAAGTATCATTCCTTCTCCCACTAGCCAGTACAGACTGGAGCCGCTTGCTGCTGAGGGTTTTAGACCAAGGACTGCGTGCTGCTATCAGCCCATGCTTACCCATTTATTCTTGTCAAACTGCCAGGAGCCAACGGGCAGCACAGATCTGGGTACACATGGTCACAATGTCCATTCCCGTGGCTAAAATTCAAGGTCAGATGGAACAGGCACCCACTGCTTTCTAGAAAGAGTAGCTTTTGCTTTCTCCTCTTTCAAAGCTTTAGAGTTGGTCAGATGCTCCCTCTGGAGTTCATCCCAGCTTTCATATTGGTTCTGCTTAAAAACTCACATTGATGTAGCTCAAAACACTGGCAAATCTGACCAGCCTGAGCTGTGTGCTTGTGGAAGTGTCAGTTGCAGGTTGTCCGGTTCAGACTACAAAGGATGCTCATAGGATGTCTCTAAGAGACCTCAAATGAGCAAAGTCTGTTTGTCTTATCTTGAGTAAACAGGTGATACTTTCTGATAAGCAGACATGATAGAAACAGGAAGGAAAACCTGAGGTATGGTTGTCCACCAGCATTGCTCAGACAAGCAAGAAAATAAATCTTGTCTTTTTACGCAGTTGGGAGAGCCAGAGAAGCCTTTCATCTAGCCTGTATGTTTGAAAGGGAAATGGTTCCAAGAATGCGATATTTATTTAGTATTAAATGCAGTCTTTCCCAACAATTGAAAAAGATAGGTTTAGCTTTTGCTGCAGTTGGTTAATGATAGCCTGACTGACCACTTTTATGTCAGAATTCCTACCAAAACCCTGAAAGCTTTGTAATGAGCTGGCAGAAAGCCTCATGGAAGATTTGGTTTGGTTTTGTTTTGAGCTGGCTTGTGCCAGCAGAGTGGGATGAAACAAAGCAGCAGATGGAGGAACTGGTGGAGCACTCGGGATGATACAGAGCAGGGAACAAGGAGGGAACACGGCAAAGAGTGTGAGGGAAAGAGATAATCAGCTCTGTTGAAGACTTATGGGTCATACAAAGGAGAAGAAAAAGTCAGCTGAACTCACCCCATGGAAATTTCCTGCTTGAGTGGTTTCAGCAGAAAAATTCTGTAGAAAAAAGGTGCCCTACCCAGTTAAATATTCTATTTAGAGAGCAACTTTGGCCAGTCCGACCAAGAAGTTTTTGGTTTATGCAGACAAGAAAGAGGTTTACATAGACACCTCTCACGTGATCTCAGGCGCAGCATCAGTGACTTTCTTCAGACTGTCCTGGGTTCAGCAGTAGCAGCCATTTTTCTCCTTCGTAGTAGCTGGTGCAGTGCTGTGGTTTTGACTTTCAGCCTCGGAACAGTGCTGATAACACCAGTGTTTATAGCTGCTGCTCAGTAATGTTCACTCTGACCAACGGCTTTCTGAGCCTCATGCTCTGCCAGGGAGGAGGGGAAGCCAGGAGGAAGCAGAGACAGGACAGCTGACTCAAACTGACCAAAGAGGTATTCCATACCACACCATGTCATGCCCAGTATATAAACTGGGGGCAGTTATCTGGAAGGGCTAGATCACTGCTCAGTCAGGCTGGGTATTGGTCGGCGGGCGGTGAGCGGTTGTATCCTCTTCCCTTGTTATTTCCCTTGTCATTATTATTATTGATGGTAGCAGTAGTGGTTTGTGCTATACCTTAGTTACTGGGCTGCTCTTATCTCAACCCGTGGGAGTTACATTCTTTTGATTCTCCTCTCCATCCCTCCAGGAATGGCAGGGAGGGAGAGGGGGGAGTGAGAAAGCAACTATGTGGCTGACTGGGCTTAAACCATGACAGATATGAAGGACAAATCCTTTTAAATGAGTTCATTACTCCGTTTTGGAGCTCTACAGTTCCATTTTGCTCCCTGGGCAAATGAAAACATGCCCTGTGTTGTCAACCCAAGGGACTGCTTTGTACCGCAAATGAATTTTCCTTAATGAAGGATCAGCTAATTCCCTGTGTATGTGTGAAGTATTAAGGGAATTAATGAATATCTTACTTGTACTCATCTTTGAGTGGTGCTCATTCCCCGCTACCCAGGGCCGTTTCATTTACCCCACGCTTTTTGCAGCAATCAAGCAGCAGCTCTAGCTCTCATCCTGCTCCATGGATATCGCTCCTGGGGAGCTGCAGGCAGCTCAGTGCAGCTTGTCTGCTCCCAGCATGAGCAGGAAATGGAGCTTGCCTGGTACTGCAGATCCATGGGCACTTTGGGGCACAAAGAGACCCCAGGGGCAGAGAAGATCCCTGTGGGAGTCACATGAGCTGGCCTGTGTTTATGTAGCAGCAAAGCTGCACACTGGTCCTTGTGTTTAGGGAGAAAGGTTCTCATTTATTTCATCAGTGTAGCAGCTCTTTGAACGCAAGAGCTGAAGTTCCCTGTGCACTCAAAGGGACAGTATGCTCCCCCAGGACTTAGGGTAGACAGCAGTTAATAGGATTTAAGGGATACCCAGCAGAGATGTGTGGCATCTGTCTCGAGTCCACCCAGCCAGAAACCTGTGAGAAGAAAATCAAAGTGGGCACTGCTCCTCTGGTGTGTTGTTGGCAAAGGATGAATCAGTTGATTTAACAAACAGTGTTTTTTTCAAAGGAAGAAAAGAAAATCGCAACAGGAAGATAATGAGTAACACAGGATACCTAATCACTTCTGCAAAGGTTGATCATAACTGGTTACTGCCCTTATCTCAGTGTCCCCAGGGAGGCAATTGCAAGATCAAAACCTCTTGAAGTCAAAAGGTGTATTTCTAGTACAGTGATCTGTGCAGGTCTCTGAGAACTCACAATGTAGTGGTGTGCATGAGCTGGAGAGCATGAGCAAGCTGCAAGGGAAGGAAGGACAGATCCAGCACTCCTGAAATCTGTAGGGTCTCCTCCTAGAGAGGACTGTTGGGGACGGCAACCCCTGCAAGCAGTTGCACAGCAGCCATCCATCAGCGAGGGACGATTTTACCTCCTCTGCTGCCCACTCTGACTCCCCAGCTGGCAGCTGGAGATGGGCTTGGTCCAGTATGTTTATTTCAGCCTGCTTAAAATAAACCTTGGTATTTATGTCTGATTCAATGCCAAAAATATGTCCAACACCCAGTCAGATGGCTTTACTCTAAGCAACACAAATCAAATCAGCCATTAATTGAATTCCCCTCTGTTGAGGCAAACTGGAACTCGAGCACTGGGATTTCCTTGGATTGTTCCCTCCGGTGAAGCTTTCATCCAGTTTTGCTCTTGCGCTTGGCACTTCTTAATGACTTCATATAGGGCTGTATGCAAATAGGCTTAATGAACTATGGATAACCTCAGGTGGGCAAGGGGCAGACAAAGCATCAAGCCATTAGTGTGGTGTGCCCAAGCTCTGAGACCAGTGTCAAAGGTAGCACACCAGTCACCTAACGCTACTGTAGATGTAAGACTTGGTGGATTAGAATGCATGGTCCCACCATACTTGGTCACTCTGCAATAAAATGCAAATTACCCTGTGAATAAACTTCATGGCAAGAAGCCCCATGAGCCAAGGGAAGCTTCTGCTCTGCAGGGAGCAACATGCTCCATGTGGGTGCTACATTTCTGGATGGTGGGAAGCAGGTAGCCCCCCCACACCTCAGCGATGTGAAACCCTATAGTAACCATGGGCATCTGGGCCACAGCTATGTCTGCACTAATCAGAAACCTCCAAAGGCACTTCTCTTGCTGTAATTTCTCCCCTAACAAGAAGGTGCAGGTTTGCTGCGGGTCTGGCCCCAAGTCCTGATAACCAAACCACTAAAGGGGATGAACCAAGAGTGCAGCCAGTACCTAATTTACGGGCAGAGGAGATGCATCCACAGCATCATCCCATCGTCACCACAACTAACCTGTGGCATCCCTGTCACCTTCCTCCCAAGCTAGTAGGTTGTTTTGGATGAGAGCTCAGTCTTGAAAGAAGCTTTTCACAGCAACAAGCCTTCATTCACCACATAGGGCTCTCCCTAAATCACTACAAGTCGCACAGAAACTTTGTCCCCATCCTCTCTCCTCTAAGAGGTAACAGGAAGGAACAGCATTTGAATTTCTGTGATAAAAGGACTGCCTCTGCCGGCTTCGACTGCCTTGGCTGCTCCTCATCTTGGGGACAGCCTGCCACCTTGTGTTGAAAGCTGAGGATTATCAGGGTGGTTTAGCTCAGGGCACTGGAAATGACTCAGGCATTATTTAATTGATTTGCATTTAAGATTCCTAAAGCCCAGAAAAACTGATGAAGGCCTTGAGGAGCTCAGCAATATGAGGGAGTTAGGGGTGCAACAGAAACACGGACTGAAAGAAGATAGAATTAGGTTACATGCGAGGAAGAAGTTCTTCACTGTGATGGTGCTGAGGTGCTGGTGCAGGTTGCCCAGAGAAGCTGTGGCTGCCTCATTTCTGTCAGTGTTCAAGGCCAGGTTGGATGGGGCTTGGAGCAGCCTGATCTAGTGGAAGGTGCCCCTGCTGTGGTGGGGGGCTGGAGCTAGATGTGCTTTAAAGACCCTTCCAACCCAAACCACCCTGCGATTCTGTGAAATCACCTCAGTTTCTACAGCCCTGGTTTTGACGGTACAGTTTCTATCAGGTAGGTCATTGCTTGGAGTTTCTCTCCACAGGGAAGGGTGAGCATTTTCAGGATCCCCAGATTTTGAACTGTCCCTGGTACAGAGGAGAATTTCAGTCCATTAAATTGTGGCTTTCACCACAGCTGGATACGACCCTTATTGCCCTTGAGCCTGGCTCATAATTTGCAGCACTCATACCAAAAAAGCCCATGAAAACTCCATCCACTCTAGGCTGCAGGCATCACTGAGGTGCTTCTGGGCATCACAGACATAGATACGGGATTCAGGTGCAACACATGGGATATCAACCACTATGTGGTGACTGGAGGCCATTCCAGATACTCAGAGAACCTCATACAGCCCTAAGTACCTGTATGAGCCAAGGACTACAGGGCCTTATACACCTCAGGGGCTTCATCTCAAACCAGACCCTGCTTGACTTCCACTTGGCTCCACCCTTAACAAGCATAAGGCTCATTAGAAAGGATAAATGTTTGTAGGGTGTAAGACTCTTTCCAGATTATTTTTTCAATTTTTCTGAATGCTCCTAAGAGTGTGACAAATTCTCCTCATAAATTCTATAAGTGGTTAATGAACCCAGAGGGAGATGTACCATCATATTGCTGAGCTCTGCAGCAGCTTTCTACAGAGGTTCTCTTTCATTCATAGAATCATAGAATGGTTTGGGTCGGAAAGGACCTTAAAGATCATCTAGATCCCACCCTATTCCTCCTGTCTTTCATAGCTTCCTTCATATCTTTTCTTTGCTTCACCATCAGCCTTTCTACCCTTCTTATGTTGTTTTCCTCCTAGCCCTGTTGTTGCTGCAAGTGGTGTTTTCACCATGCACACTCTGCTCATGGGACAGGCAAACAGCACACTTGATGCGCAGATGTTATTCAGGGTGGGTTATTCAGGATGGGAGGTATGGATAAAATATTCACAAAAAACTCCATCTACCCAAATGCATTGGCTCTTGCAGCTCCCAGCCAAGACGTGACAGCAGCTGGATTAGCCATGACAGCCCAGCAGATGTGAAGGAACCTGCCTTTCAGTCAGTTTTCACAGTGGACACACAGGGACTGAGCTGGAAAATGGTGATGGGTCAGAGCCAGCTTAGACATGTGGAAAACCATCACTTCATCCTCCTGGTTTTGGATTTCACTTCATACACAGATCTGATTCCCCTTACCCTTGTCCAAGCAGAGAGCTGCACAGCTGAGAAAGTGTGTGTTTGGAGTCACTAACTCGATGACTTCAGAGATACCTGCATGCTTACCAGTGGGTGATAAGTTGACCAAGCATAACACACTGATCAGCATGAACAGGGCAAAAGTCAGGTTTTGGGACCAAGTGGCAGTACTGACTACTTCCTGAAATGTGCTGGTCATCATGTGGTATGTCACTGATATAACTCGTTGGGGACATGGGGACATGGTGCAAGTCTTCCTTGTGAGCAACCGCAGGCTGAGCAAGACAAAGTTGCACTGCTTTTTCTAAAATGAGCTTCCCTTTCTTCCTCCTGCAGCTGGGCCAGCTGAGAACTTAGTCTTAGTATTAGTGTTCTGTGTGTGCTGGGGTGAACCAAAGGAGACCTAAACTGCAATGTTGTTTTCTTATTAGCATCAGGCTGCAGATGCAGTCTGGTAGTGTGGCACCCACTGAATCCTGCCCAGGTATTGAAAAGCCTCCTGGCAACTCAGCTGGAAAATGACTTATGAGTTTGTTTACTTGTTAGGGCTCCAATTTGTGATCAGTGTAGGCCAAGCTGAGTCAAATGTACACATTTTGCTAACATGGCATGTGCACATCAGGCATGAGGAAACATGCTAACGCTGCAGGGACACAGCCATGTGAGAGCACTCTTTGGTTTCCTTGTTCCTGCATACCAGTGCTGGTCAAGGCAGAAGGTAAGGGATGCAGATCCTGTTGCTGGTTCAAGCCTTGGCTGCTGACCTGCTTATCCAAGTGCAAAATCTAATCATCTTCTAAAGAAGGCCTGAAATCCTCGCTTTTCCAGTAAGCAAGCAGGTAACTATTTACTGGCACACTGTGAAACCCAGCCAAGAAATTGTGCAGAGTGCTAGGAACAACAAAAAATGACCCACGTGTCCTCATAGCAGCAGGCCCTTCAATAGGATGAGGAACAAGCAAAAGGCAACTTTCCAATTACTTTAACATGCATTAAAAAAACTTGGATTGTGCCTGGTCATGGCTCTGTGATCTTTCAGTGGAATTGCTATTTTGCACTGACTTGCTCTTGCATCTTTATTGCTTACTTCAAA
The DNA here is from genome assembly GCA_032466535.1 of Forpus xanthops. Lineage (NCBI taxonomy): Eukaryota > Metazoa > Chordata > Aves > Psittaciformes > Psittacidae > Forpus > Forpus xanthops. The sequence continues at coordinate 50,266 of JASSUY010031042.1, read as the reverse complement.
TGTGCCTGTGCTTGGACTGGAGTTTTGTAATAGCGGCACTTTGGGCTGCCACTTCTATTGCCTTGGAAAACATCACATTAAAACTTGTTCAGCTGTACAAATCCTAGCCCTGCAGACAGAATTCAAAACAGCTCTGGCGCCTTCCTGGGTTCCCTGTAAAGCACTGACAAAGCCGACCCCAAATCTGCAGTAATGAGCCCATCCCTGTGACTGCACCCCTCTGACCACACACTGTGAAAGTGCCCTTCTGTTTCTGATCCGACTCGGTAACTTCAGTACACATCAGATGTACTCCGCTAAGGCAATGCATTTACCTCTGCTCCTCCATCAGAACGTATTTACCTCCGTTGTAGAGTACAGTATGAAATTATTAAGTAGTTTACTACTGTCATGGTTTAACTGCAGCCAGCAGCTAAGTACCACACAGCTTCTTGCTCCCCTCCTGCCCTGGTGGGATGGGGAGGAGAACTGGAAAAATTCTGGGTTGAGACAAGAACAATTTAAAAACTGAAATAGAATGTTATAATAATTAAAATAATAATTATTATTAAAGGGGAGACAACAAAAATAGAGGAATAAAACCCAAGAAAGTCAAGTGCTGCACAATACAGTTGCTCGCCACCCGCTGATCGATACTCAGCCCCCCACCAGGCAGTGACTGGCTCCTTCTGGTCAGCTCCTCCTAGTTTCTACACTGGGCATGATGTGCTGTGGTATGGAATACCCCTTTGGCTAGTTCAGGTCAGGTGTCCTATCACTGCTTATTCCCGGCTTCCCGTTCCCCTTCACACTGGCAGAGCATGGGAGACTGAAAAGTCCTTGATCAGGGTGTTACTGAGCAATAACTGAAACATTATCAGCCTTGTTCTCAGACTAAAGCCAAACCACAGCACCGCACCAGCAAGCAGGGAGAAAATTAATTGCATGCCAGTCAAAATCAGGACAACTGCCTTTTGGTTAGCCATGTAGATGGCTTTTTCTGAAGTTCAGCCCTATCCAAATGTGGAAGGAGTCACTGTGGCCAACCCCATATAGGTTTTCTTCATTATCCCTCTCCTGTCTGGACTCTGTTTTCTGATATCTCTCATCTTCCCCTTGGAAAAGGCTGTGCCTTTCCCTTTAGCAGCCCTATGGGATGGAGCTGATACCATGAATGTTGCAGAGGTGGAGGAGGTCATCTTATCAAGACTGGGCATGAAGCTGGACAGGAAAAGAAGGGGGCACTTGTCTGCTTCATGATGCTGCATATCTTCTTTTCCAACCATGAGTGTGGTGTAGACCTGTGACATATTGGCAGGATGTGGGAATTTTTTGAGGTCTTAAGGTGTATAGATCACAGGTGGGCAACTCTTCCTGACAGATGGATGTACAGTAGGTGTGAGAAGCAGAGAACAAATGCTTCTGAAGCTGTGGAAATCCTTGGTTATGAAACATATCTGTTCTGTGCTTTGTTTTCTGGAAACATGATCCAAGTCTACAAGGGTGTTTAGGAACATCATTCTTACATAGGCTCCTAAACTGTGCCAGCACCTATGGGTGTTTATGTACACCCATAGGTAGGAGCTAGGTGCTAGCTATCTTGCACACATCTGGCTTCAAGCTGTTGTTTTGGTAGACATGCAAAGACAGGTAGTCCTGACTGGAAGAGATCACATACAATATACGAGGTGTCCTGTGCGGATTTGTTGCCAGGGAGAAGACATTCTGCATATGCATATCTGCCTCTTGCCCCCTGAATCACATCATCCATGCCTGGATCTTTGTCACCACGCCACCATGGACAGTACTTGTTGTGTTCTTCCTGAGACTCTCGAGGCTGAGCTGTGCGTTAGCTTGACAGAGATTGTACTAGGGGCTTGTAAGAAAACTCCAGAGAAGCAGGAGGACCTCACAGGCATCAGGCTCCCCAGGAAACTGAGGACCAAGTCACAGCAGAAAGACATAGGGAAACAAAATCACACAGATAAGTAGATACTGTTAGGCCAAGACTAGCACAAACCAAAACTGAGCTCAGGTTTTCTGTGTCACCCTTTTCCCCACAGTGTTTTTCCTCAACAAAAGAACCCTACTGATTTTATCCCCTTTTTCTAATTGCAGGCAAATGAATGGAGCTGTGTCTGCTGAGGACAAACTGCAGGAATTCCAAAGGATATTCACACATCTAATTTTTTAAATTTAGAAATGTCATGTGCATTTTAGTCTCCAAGTAGTACTTCATAGTCATAGAATCATAGAATGGTTTGAGTTGGAAAGGACCTTAAGATCATCAAGTTCCAATCCCTTGCTACGAGCAGGGACACCTCACCCTAAACCATGTTGCCCAAGGCTCTGTCCAGCCTGGCCTTGAACACTGCCAGCAGTGGAGCATTCATCACTTCTCTGGGTGGCCTGTTCCAGTGCCTCACCACCCTCACAGTAAAGAACTTCTTCCTTATATCCAATCTAAACTTCCCCTGTTTAAGTTTAAACCCATTACCCTTGTCCTATCACTACAGTACCTGATGAAGAATCCCTCTCCAGCATCATTATAGGTCCCCTTCAGATACTGGAATGCACTGTCTATGGCAAAGATGGGGGAAGAACAAAAGGGGAATAAAACCACTGTAAAATTAACTAGATCAGCAGGTCTTATCTGGAGTCATCAAGGCAGGATGATTCAACACTGTCTGAACATTATTCAGTACAGTTGCATCCGGAAGGAGAAGGTTGATGCTGAGCAAAATAACTCTGGGTCCCACTGAGGATTCCAATGCCATGCGAGAGCTGCCCTTGCCCACGATCAGCTTTTCAGGAAAAACGCTTTGAAGCCCACCGGCTCCTTTCAGGGTTACTGTCATGGGGGCTGCATTTCTGCAAATGTTAAGATTTCGGCCTTTTATTTTAGCTCCCTACCATTTGCTTTCTTAATGTTAGCCTCCAGAGGGCGAAAACCCTTCAAAAAGGCTCTGGGAAGAGCTCCGGCCAAGCTGGAGGTGATCGGCTTGCGAAACAGCGGCAGAAAGACTCGTGATAAGGAGTTCTCCCCCCAGATCGTGCTTTTTCCACATCCGTTTCCATGATACCATCGCCGGCCCCCAAGCGTGACCACTGCTGCCGAGAGCGATGGGCTGGGGAAGAGAAGGCAAACGTGAACTCCTGACTTGAGGCTTCCTGGAAAGCTTCTGGGATGATGAAATCGCCTGGTGCCTTACGTCAGGTGGGAAGCTTTCAGTGGCTTGTCCTGGGAGCTGGTTCACAAGCCAGGAATCCTGAGCGATGCAGGGAAGTCCTAATGGCGCAGATGCCGAAATTACACTTCTATTCAGTACAATATACAAGCAGTTTCCTTGCAAAGCGCTTTAGGGAAGAAAGGGCTCTGCCACATGCCAGCTTCAGAGGGGGTAGAAATCCTGCTGGATCAGAGCATCCTGGTGCTCTAAGTGATGTCAAAATAGGTCTAAGAGCATCTAGTATTAAAGGAAGGGGCTGGATGGTTTTGAGGACAACGCATACATTGCCACTTGCTGAAACCTAATTCATAGGAAATGCTGAACATCTGATTCAGAAAAACAGGTCTTCCTTTGTGTATGTCTCCGAAGGAACTGGAAAAGTAAGAACTGGTAGGAATACCATACTCATGCGCAGAGATGATATTGCCTCACAGCTGAAAAAAATGAGTTTTAAGAGGATACAAAGGTAAGATGGAATGAGATAGGAACAGTTTGGGGAGAGGTGAGAAATGGGGCTGAGAAAGGTAATTAAAGGAGAAATAGGACTGCTGGGGGCCTCAGTGTAAGAAATATTTCAGTATCTATATACATACATATCATCTATACTTTTAGAATACTCATTTTCTATAGTATAAGCCAATTCTATAGTTATGGTGACATGGGAGGCCACAAGCTCAGGCTTGCCCCAGGCTTGCTGCTGGGCTATGGGAGGATGCTGATGTCAGCTGGAGGGACCCAGCACCTTTGCATCCACCCTGGCACTATCACTGAAATAAGCTGAGTAATTAAATCATCCACTGCTATGTTTCTGTCAAATCTCATTACACAACACCTGAGTTATTTTTCCAATTGAGTGGTTGCCTGGATTCCACTGTGATGAAGTCCTTGGCAATAACCTCAGAGGGGACATTTGGTCAGGGCTGGCAATAATGTTCTTCTGCAGCAATAATGTTCTTCTGCAGCAATAATGCTGTCAGGGCATAATCCTGATATGGATGTGTTCCTGCCTCATCTGGCATCACAGCTCACCATAGACAGAGGGGGAGAAGTTCAAAGAGTGAAAGATCAAACAGCTCCCGCAGTGAGTAGGTCAGGGCACATTGTCTTTGAAAAGAAATAGCTGGAGGGGAAGCATAGTAAGACTTATGGAACTGGGAGAGGACAGGCTGTTCACTGCTTCATCCAGCAACAAATAAAATAAACAGCAAACAAATAGATAAGGGCGTCAGCTGAGGTTGGCAGGCTCAAAACAGACATATCAGCCAGTGTTTGGTACAAAGTCTGGCAAGGAAGCAAAGGCTGGTCCTGCTCTCTCTGGAGGAGCCAGGGTGATCATGGAAGAGAAACCTATGGAGGGTCACCTCAGGCCACAAATGGTAAGAGACAGGAAGGTTTGCAGGGAATATATCAATACCTGTGCCTTTCCAGATATCTTCGTGTGAGTGTCAGGGACAGAACTGCAGGTGACGGGGACATGCGAGTGACCTAGTACAGCAGTCCTGTCCTGTTCTTATAACCCCTTAGGCTGGTTCAAAGAAGCTGCAGCAGGAAGAGCCCTGGGCAGAGCTTTGCAGGCTCACCTTGATTCCAGTGTTTGTCACCTTGTTTTTTATAGTTCAGGCATGGGTGGCTTGTGCCAGCACAGATGCTGTCCTTATGCCAGTCCAGTTGGAGAAACACCTGGAAACAGATCCCCTGCTTTCATCCGTCTGTGTTATACCAAGCTAAGGTGTCTTCTCTCTGCCTCAGCTGCCTCTTATATCCAATAAATCCTGAATTAGTTTGTTTTGCACAGTCCAGCATTAACAGCACAGATGGAGCAGCCATACTGGAATATGCATAGCTTTTAGTTGAGAGGAATAAATTATGATGGTACACAGCTGCTTTTTCTCTATGGCTAGTAATGATATAAATGTATCTTACAAAAAAAAATTACTTCCTTCTCCTTTGGTCTTCTTTCTCATCCCAAATAATCATCCTGGCCACAATTCTTGTGCAGAACCTCTGAGCTACTGGATGGGCTTAAACCATGACAGTCTCACAAGAGTTTTTAAAAGCCTTACCTTTCAATTTTTAATTTGCACATATCTGACATTAAAGGGGCCAAACACGAGCACCACAAAGCCCATGTGTTTTTTTGCTTTGCCACTTTTGAGAGCATTGCTGCGTTTTGAAGTGGTTTGTTGTGAAGAAAAAAGAGTGTCAAATACAGGGAGCAGCAATGACTCTTGTCAGAACAAACCCATGTTCACAGCACTTCCAAAACATTTTGCCTGTATTCTGCATTTTGTGTGAACCTTCAAAACTGCTTGTTTGATTTGCTGTTTCTTAGAAAAATGTAATGCAGACAAGGTTTGAAAGCCGAGAACATGATGAGTGCTTCTGAGAGTTTTTCTAGCGATGCTTGTCAGGTCCTTCATCTAGAGCTGCTCGGCTTGACAGCCTGTGAACTCCCATTTCTTCAACCAAAGCTCTGAAACATGATATTCTGCTTAAACTATCCTAACCCTTTAAAGTACTCTAACCGTTTATAACTGTTTAAGCTGCTTAAGATTCAGATCAATTCAGGCGCTAAAGCATTGCAGAGTAGCCGAATGTTATAAACTCTCCTGGCTTTGAAATGATCTCAAAATTGAAAATGTTTCCTCCAGTAGCATTTAAATATTCATTGCTCTAAATCTAAGAAATTTGCTTCTAAATAGGATTGAATTTTGAGCCTCAAAGAGATTTACAGCACAAAGCCCCATTTTCAGGGAGCCTGAGTAGCAGTTTTAAAGTTATTAACTTCTGCAGTTAGGAAATTCTTCTTTAAGTGGCATCTTTGACAAATGCTTCACAAAATTGCCTTCACCAATCAAAAAATACAGATGCAATTAATTTGTCCTGAATTTTAAACCTCTCTGGCATCAACGAAATGAGCTGTATTTTATCTCCATGGCTCCCACTTCCCAAGCTGAGTGCAAAATCTGGCAGTGACATAAAATCAGTGCAGCTCAATGGTTTTGTGCTCATTTGCTCAGATTCATTAAACCAGTTGTGATGGGGATGTGCAGTCATACATGCAGGCAGGCACAAACCCAGAGCTGTTGCTGGGGTGAGATGGAGCAAGCCCAAACCCAGGCACAAGGCAAGTTGTTTTTAAGTTGCAAGCATCATGTGGGTCACCCTTTATAAAACTGCCGACAGGGCAGTTAAGTGCATCAATATGATGCTGTGCCAGTGGGTTGGTGCCAGGTTTTAGCCTGTCTTTGTAGGGGTCAGGTGAGGTGACACAAGCCTGGGTGAGGAGCAGATGCCTCCAGTGCACAACAAGATGCAATATGCCTGTGGCCAAGTTTTTTCCTCCCTAAAGAACAGGACGTGATTTTCCTGGCTGAAAGAGGGCAAGATCTTGTTGGGTCACCTCTCCCGCCTCTGCCTGCCTGTGGAGCCAGGTTAAATATCAAACTCTTCAGCTGAACCCATTAACCAGCTCTAATGAACGCTGCTGAGAGCTGCTGGGGTGGAAGCAGTGCAAGAATGCACAGGCATGGGATGTAATGTGTCAATATGCTGGGCATTGAGCTCATCCCAAAAGCCCAGAAAAATGCCATGGGGATCCAGGTCTGCAAGCTAGGGGACAAGCAGGGGGCTTGCTCTCTGTGGCTATGGGATGGATGACTTCTAAACTACCACATAACCTTGAACAGCCACATGGGGTACTTGATGGGGTACTTCCCCTGCTGATGGTGCCATTTCCCCAGCTGATATTGGTGCAGGCCCTTGGCATGCGACTTGAGCACCTACATCCCACAAGGATATCCTGTAAGGCCCATTCAACCCATTGATTGGAAATCGTGGAATAGCTTGGGTTGGAAGGGACCTTTAAAGTCATCTAATCCACCCCCACACCATGGGTATCTTCAACTATATCAGGTGGATCAGATCCTTGTCTAGCCTGAACTTGAATGTTTCCAAGGATGGCACATCTACCACCTCTCTGGGGAACCTGTGCCAGTGTTTCACCACCCTCATTGTAAAAAATTTCCTCCTCACATCTAGTCTTAATCTACTCTTTTTGAGTTTAAAACCATTACTACTGCTCTCATCTCAATAGGACCTACTAAGAAAGGCCACTTAATCTCCTCAGTCTCCAGCCTGGAACCAGTGTCCAGGCTGCCAACATTCAAAGCAGTGTTTGACATCATGTATAGGGACACAGAGGCTCTCCCAGGCCTTTAATGAGGAATTTCAGGTGCTTTAGTGGTGCTGGTCTTGGAGGTTTCTCAGAGCTCAAGGATGGGAAGGTCTGTTGGACACTGCCGTGAGGATTATGTTAAATAGAGTTTGAACATGGCAATGCCAGCTTGCTGAATGCTCCAAAAAACAGCAAGCACAGGAAAATAGCTGCTTTCTCTGGTCAAAATAAGCATTTCTTTTTATCTTCAGAAAAATGCATCCCCTGAAGAGTGCTGTTGATTGAAGAATAGGGTTGATTGAAGAATAGGGTTGTAAATAAGCAACTTCAAGGAGATTACACTTTGTTAGTAACTATAGAGATAGGGAAATGGCTAAGATGAGCACTGCACAAGAACCATCCAGAACAAGCCTGGTGGTTACTGACATGACAACAATCTTAAAACAAAGCGATGAAGAGGAAGATGATGAAGAAATAACCACCAGTGGTCCCAAAGCCTGCTACCACATTTCAGTGTGCATGCAGGAGGAATTCTAGAAGTATGATTTAATATATAAGTAATTCAATGAATATGCATGTAATCTAATGAATATGTATGCTTAAGGACAATATAATCACAGCCTGGTTGATGCTCGGATGAGACAGGCTAGAAGGAGCTATCCCTTGTGTCTCCCGGCTCCTCAATATACTTGCTTGTCAACTTTGTTGGTGAGTTCCTGGAGATTTACTCCAAATCACTCTGGGAGGAAATGGCTGCCCATATAGAGATGGGTGCTGATAAGAGGCTGGCATTTCAGCACTCCAATTACACCTTGTGCTTTTTAACAGAGCCTCAGGGAATAACACGGATGACGCAGAGGACAGGTGATGCAAGTATTAATGGCATGCTTTCACCACCTCCCTCCCTCCTGCTGGTGTTACCAGAGGGGAGCATCTGGCCTTCCTTTGAAAGCCAGGTGCAATTTATTGCTCCAATATTAAAGGCTGGACTCTGAGCCCAAACATCACCCTCAGAGCAGCAGGGTGTAAATCCATGCTGCTTGCTGTAGGACTGCCACCATGGCAGGACAGCTCTCAATAGGCATCCGTTTATCCTGGAGGATGCCTGGGGCCAGCTGAGCAGTGCTCTTCCCTCTTGCTCATCTAAGAAATGCTAATTGTGCTGTGCTTGCTTGAGCCTCGGCTCTAAAATTAGCTGTGCTGCATCAGCAGGTGTTGGTGCTGCAGTGTTAATGGTGCGGATCCTTTTCCAAGAGCTGCTGGGACTCCAGACAAATGAGGCGTTATTCTGGGTGACTTGTCCATCATGCAGCTTCTCCAGGTCCATCCATCTCCACTGAGCTCGGATTGCTGTATGATTGCAGTATGATTGCAGAGCTAGATTTTTATGGTGACTAACCTATCAGTTTGGTTGGGAAACACTCACGGAGTTTGGAGCACAGTCCTGTGGGCATCATACTGAGACTCCAGCTGGTGACACTTGAGAAAATAACTGGGACCCAGTCCCAGCCCTAGCCCCAGAGTAGCACCAATGGCCAGGGAAGCATTAGACATGTTAACCCCAAAGGAAGGGTTTTCTGACTTCAGAAGAGGCATTTTCATCCCTTTGAATACCTAAAACCCAAACTGGAGGGTCAAGCCCCCTGTGGCTCTTGCACACTGGGGCAAGTCTGCAAGGTCAGTGGTACTGAATGCTATTTTAGGATGCAAGCCAGATGCTGTGCCACAGATACACGTGTATTCATTGAAAATCTGGCATGCCACCTTGAACTTATTCTTCCAGAAGCACATTGAATGGGGCAGAGCACCTGTAGCTTGAGATGTCAGGCTCAGACTGAGATCCATGCAGCCATCCATGGCAGCAAAACACTGTTGGTGCTATTCATACATGGGGGTCACGTACAAGAGTGCATCACCTTGAGGTGGATGCAGGAAAACAGCTTTCCCCACCCCAAGCCTTTCCCACCCCAGATCCTTCCAAACTGTGATTCTCCAGGGATGCCACTGTAGGGCACAGAGCAGGGGAAAGTGCAACAGAACAAAGGGGAGTGGGAAAGGACAGTAAAGAGTAGGGGGACATTCAGTATGGGGTGCAGGATGTCCAGGTTACTTTCATTTTTCCTATCAAACCAGCTTCGCCACTCCCCCACCCCCCCACCCGTGGAACTGCTCTGGTATCTTGGAGACATACTGAGCTGGAAGGCCATACACGTGAGTTCAAAGAATAAGCCTGCCACTGATGCTCCAGCATGTGGTCCCTGCTGGACCAGCTTTTTTTCCCTCCCAGATCCAGAAATCCTTATAGACTCGTTTCCTTGGCACTTCATCCTGCATACCCATGGCACAAATGAGTAGCTGCAGTTCCTGAGTGTCATTCCCCAGTTTAAGTCATCGCAGGAGGGAGAAGAGCCTTGTATGTTTCATACATTAGTGGCCCTATTTCTAGGCTAACAGCAAGACCAAGGCGTGTTTTGCAGAAGCCTGTGCACTTCATCCCAGGAACAAATCCTGACTCAGCCTGTCACATAAATTATTTATCACAGGCACAGAAAGTTTGAGGGGAGCAAGGCTGCATTAGTCCAGATGAGACGGTTGATGGCAGTGAAGTGAAAACATAAGCAAATGCAGGGTCATGACGAAGGCTCCTGATTTCAATAATGCAAAGCTCGCAAACAGTATCACCAGATCCTGGCTGCAAATGCCACCAGTCTGAGGAGCATCTGTCTCTGGCATGGCTTTGGCCCAGGAGAGCTCTCAAAAGCTTCCTGTGTGTTGCTTGGAGTGTGGGGGATAAGGCATATCACCCTGTCCTTGGGGCATATTTGGGCAGGGCCACTAGCTGGCCCTGGTGCTGTTGAGTTTACTCACCATCTCAAGGATATTAGGAATAAATTACAAGACTGCAAAGTAGCCAAGATTTCCCAGTGGTGGGGGCCCTCCCATGGGTGTCCACAAGGGGAAGGGAGAGGGGAGCAACCAGGAGCTGTCTCAAAGAGCAAAGAGCTACAATGGAGTTACACAGTGTTGGTGGTTAAGGGAAAAGCAACTAGCATCATGTACCTGGAGTTGCACGGAGCCTTTTACACTGTCCCACACAACATCATTGTCTCTAAACTGGAGAGATGTGGGCTTGATGGATGAACTACCCGGTGGATAAGAAATTGGCTGGATGGCTGCACTCAAAGAGTTGTGGTCAAGAGCTCACTATCCAAGTGGAGACTTGTGATGAGTGGCATTTCTCAGGGGTCAGTTCTTGCCTCCTTCTCCCCACCACTGCTACAGTGGTGAAAACATCCAGAGAGGGAGAACAGATGTTTGAGGATGGGAGCTCTCTAAATGACCAGAAGAGTCAAAACACTGAGAAAACCTGACTTTCTGAGCCCAGAAGAAGAAAGATAGGAGGGAATGGGATCATGGTCTTCAAATACTTCCAGAAGGGAGCCAAGGGACAGACAAGGAAGGATAAACATCAGGCAGGGAAAACATTTAATTTAGCTAAGAGACCATATTGACACTAGAGCAAAACAGGATTATCTGTCCGTGGGCACATTTAATTAGAGGAAATTTCACAGCCATTAGAGCAGAAGAAAGCAGAGGTGAGAAATAAAAAAGGAAATCTGCTTTCAGGATTAAATGTCATTTTAAGAAAGGAAACTTTAGAAGATGGCAACAGCAGGGGTGGGGGAAAAGGCTGATTGCTGTTATGGAACTGGAATCTTTATCTGCTGTGTTGCATTTCAACAGGTTTAATTCCCTTCTCTCCCTTGAGGAAACTGGATGAGAAGGTTATCACCATGAACAGCTGCAATTTCCAGTTGTGAATCCCCTGGCCCGATGGAATTGCTCTGCTTGCAATGCCAACAGCTCTGCTCATCCATTTCATGTCTGTCTTCCATTGACAGCTGTATGGGTACCATGCCCTTGCACAGGGCAGAGAGAAGGAATATCCCTGCTCTGGGGAGGCAGGACAGCCTAGGGCATACGGCAGGAGAGAACAGGGAAACAGGGCAGAGGACAGAGGACAAAGGATGAGCCTATTGGTTTAGCTCTGGGTGTGGGCTCTACTCCCAGCTGCACATGGTGAGATGGAACAGGAAGAATGCAAATGGTCTAACCAGGGAGCCATCACGGCCATAGACTATTTTCCAGCTAAAAAAAATAGTTTAGTGGGCAAATTAATTAATGAAAAACATGGTTTGGGAACATTGCCCCCAACCCTCTGCTTGCTGGGGCTCAGCACTTCAAACCCCAAGTCTTACCCTCAAGAGAGGCTGGTGTGGGCTCTAATGGGGTTTCTCTGAATTTCACCCTGATTTTTTTTCTGATGGGGAGTTTTATCTCCATCCTTTAAGTTTCCTTACCTGTAAACTGACAGTAACACTGCCAGCCTCAGCTGTACGGTACCTGGAGCTCCACTCACTGGGAGAGCTGTAAGAACAATTAGCTATTCTTACAACAAATTATCAGTGTAAGAGAAGAAGTAGTTTCCACAAAAAGCAATCACCAGCCTATTGAAGCACCCTGGAAGATCAATGATTTAATCAATCTAATCTCTGCCAAGTAGTAGTCTGGAAAGATCTGAGCTGCCAGAAACAGTCAGACAGATTAATGCCTTGCCCACAGTCTTGGTTTCCCACTGAGCCTGACAGGTCCTGGCAAAAGATCCTGTGTTCTGAAATGTATTCTGAGATTAGCATGCTTCCAGAGTAACTCATTTCCTTCATATTAAATTAAAGCTAAACTAATCTCATACATAGGGGAAAGACAGCAGACGAGTGAAGCTGACATTGCAGCAAAGGGGTCCTTGTGGGGCTTGGAGCAGAAATGGGGTTGCAGGAACACAGACATACAAGAGTGTCTTGGCTCAGCTCTGCTGAGTACTGCAAAGCTACAAGGGCTTGGAGTTCAGTGCAAGAAGCATGGCTGACAGAAATCATAGAATCATGGAAAGGTTTGGATTGGAAGGGACTTTAAAGATCATCCAGTTCCAACTCTCTGCCACTAGACCAAGCCCCGTCCAACCTGGCCTTGAACACTCCCAGGGATGGGGCAGCCACAGCTTCTCTGGGCAACCTCTGCAAGTGTCTCACCACCCTAAAGAACTTCTTCCTATTATCTAATCTAAATCTACCCTCTTTCACTTTAAAGTAATTCCCCCTTGTCTTATCACTACTTGCTCTTATAAAACACTATCTCGCTCTTATAAAACATTATCTTTCTCTTACCTAATAACATCTACATGTCTGCTGGTGATGTCCTGTTGATGTAAGTTGGCTTCCTTTGCTGCAGCAGCACACTGTTCACTTATTGAGCTTGTGTCCACCATGACCCCCAGGTCCCTCTCTGTGGAGCTACACCCCAGAATGGCTGATCCCAGCCTGTGCTACACTCCTGGATTGTGTTTAGCCAGGTAAAAGACCTTACATTTGTCCTTGTTGAACTTCACTAGGCTCATGTTAGACCAGGCCTATCCAGGTCACCTTGCAGGGTGGCTCTCCCTTATGAAGTGTCCAGTTCAAAACTTCATCAGAGTACACTTGATCCCATCTTCCAGGTCACTTATGAAGACATTGAACAGTGTTGGGCCTAATATCAATCCCTGGTGGACCCTTCTGGTGACAGTTCTCTGGTTTGAGAAGGAGCTGCTCATCACGACCAGGGAGCTCCTGCATGTGCAGGGTAGCTTATTCCCAATGTTAGGACTAAATGCAGTTAATCTCCTCCACCTTCAGCTGCTCTCTGGGTGAGATCCCCAGTTCAGGTGCTCATGTACATTCAAAGAAGAAAAGCCCAGTGGGAAAGTGCCATAATTTGTGCACTCATGTCTGTAAATAACCAATTGTGAGTTTATTGGGGGTGAGAGGTAGCAAAGCTTCAGGCGAAACATGAGATTCCCTTCTTCAGCATTGGGGAAACAGAAAAAAAAGAAATAAAGAAATATTGAACAGACATTTAAAGAATAGAAAGAAAAACTAAAATTCACAGGATCACAACACTTTATAAACTGACTTTTTTAGAGGAAAAGGATTATAATGTCAGACTAGCTGCTGGTTTTTAATTCAGTCATTGCTACAGTTTAATCATGTAGCCAAAGCAAATCAGAGAGGAACATCTCCAACATCACTTAAGTGATCCTAAAGCCAGCTAGTCCAAAGGCAATTTGGGCTCCTGAAGAACAGAGAATAGAACCTGGCCTGGCTGTAACAGCACCTAAACCTGAAGGAAGGTTGGCACAAGTTTAGGAAATCCCACAAGGTCACTGCCTGAGCTGCTGGACAGCATCTTCAACAGCTCATCCAATGTCATTTGGATGCTTCTGGTGTCATTTTTGTTTGCTTGTTTTTACTTTTTTTTCTGCATTATATTGGCTAAGAAAATGCTTGAGAAGGGAGGAAAGCTGGAAGAGAAAATTAAGTTACAACAGTTCAAAGGAAACTGTAAACCTTGTAAATGCCCACACGGTGAAGAAGCAGCCATGTCTAAAGGCTGCTTTGATAAACACCTTGGGGGATGCCACCACCAGGTATGTACTTGAATACATAAACTATGGCTGCTCTTATTTCTCCCCCATCTTCCTATTTCCTACCAGTTGCCCTGGAAACTTCCCCATCTCAGTACTCACGTGAGCAAAATCCATGAGAAGAAAAAGCAGCTGCAAAGCTTTCATGACTTGAAACTCATGGCCCAGCAATGCCAGAGGAGGATTTTGGCATGAGCCATCCCCATGCCAACCTGCCTCCTTCCCACACCCTGCACAGCTTGGTCCTGCAGCCCCGGGATGGGCACAGACCCCCTGGGTAACCCTGCACCCCACACTGAGCCTGCAGGCATCCTTGGGCAGCATCGCTATCCATCTCCCCACAGGTTATTCACACAAAGGCTGCACAGATTCCTCCTACACACAGGCTGTGAGCAATTCAGCCAGACAATAGCTGATGTAAGAGGGGTGAATAACCTCCCAGAACACCTGGGTGCTTTTCCAAGGAAGGATGTGAGCAGCCACACCTGGAGGGTTGCAATTAATTCACAATTAGGATAAAGTCCAATAAGGCCAGGGTAGGAGGAAAGAGCACCAGATGCCTTGTTCTTCTGCACGGAGCACCTGCAATTCATGGAGCAAATAAAGAGAATGATAAAAACAATCCCAAACCTCATTTGCACTTGAGGAATTAAAAGACCCTGGAAGAGCAGAACCATCCAGTCCTGAGGACTCTAGGCCATGCTGGAGGCATCTCCAGAGTTTTGTCCCAGCAAACATCGTGATCTTGGTGGGAGATGCAATCTTCACGCTTCATATCCAGGCTCACAGCAAGCAGGACTAGAGCAGCTGATATTTTCTTGTGTGACCTACAAGAGAAATATGGTCTCTGTTCTGACACAAGATACCCATAGCAAGCAGAACTGGGGAGCATGGCTGCACTCTTGTTTCACTTTCTGTCCTCCTGGATGTTTTACAGGTTGTCCCATCCAGGATTGCCACCCCAGCAGCTAAATCCGTCATCCCGGCTGTCCCTAGGTGAAACTGAGCAAGCAAGGCTAGACAAGTGGCAAAGCAAAGCCACACATTTCACACCCCACCTCTTGCCTGCAGTGCACACTGGAGTACATTTTTAACGCATACTTTAAATGAAAGACAAAATGCACATTTATGCATGTTAGATATATGTATAAAGGTCGTTAATAGTCACAGCTTAACCTTGCTAAACCCATTTAGCCCAAAACCTCACCCATACAGTTGTACCAGTGCTGCGGTGTGTAAGGTTTGTGTATTGCCCATGATGCCTCAAATAAGCCATGCAAGAGGACAAGGGCTGTCTCTCTCCTCTGCAGGGTTATGCCTCCAGGTCACAAACTCATCGATCCTACCTGCCTGGTTTGTTTTCTCAAGGCCCAAGAGCTGGTTGGAAGGGTGAGGGCATGGGGCTTGCGGCTCCTCACACCTCCCACACTGCCAGGAAATACCCCACCTGTATACGGGGCTCAGTGCGGCTCAGCTGCTCTCAGGCATTTCCCATGCACACCCCCAGATGCATTAAACATATATTTATACACACATATACATACATTAAAGAATTTTAGAATACACAATATAGAAAAAAGTAGCATATATTCATATACAATATTTGTATCCAGTAAATATACATATTGCACACATACACATAGGCAAATAGCAAAGAGTTGCTTAGAGGGCACAGCTTGGAAATGGGAAATGATGGAGCCAGGGACAAGACTAACATCCAGGTGCAAGTGGAGGAAGGAGGAGGCTGGAAGTGTGCACAGCATGGATGGAGTAAAATTTCGGCCTGTCCCTCAACCTGCCACTGAGATCAGTTTAACACAGCCCAGAGACCACCAATGCCTCCTTGTGCCTCCTCAGAATATCCTGGCCTCCACACTATGCCTGCTGCAAGGCCTGCAGGTCAATGGATGTGATTCTGCCCCTCTGCTCTGCTCCAGTGAGATCCTCCTTGGAATACTGTGTCCAGCTCTGGAGTCCGCAGTACAGGAAAGACATGGACCTGTTGGAGAGGGTCCAGAGGAGGGCCACAGATGCAATCAGAGGGACGTAACACCTCTCCTATGAGGAAAGGTTGAGAGGGCTGGAGCTGTTCAGCCTGGAGAAGACTCTAGGGAGATCTCGTTGTGGCCTTTCAGTGCTAAAAAGGGGCTTACAAGGAAGATGGGGAGAGCCTTTTTAGCCAAGCCTGTTGTGACAGGAGGAGGGGTGAGGGGTTTATAATAAGACAGGGGAGATTCAGGCTGGATGCGAGGAAAAAATTTTTTGCAATGAGAGTGGTAAAACACTGACACAGGCTGCCCAGAGAGGTGGTGAATGCACCATGCCTGGAGACACTCAGGGCAGGCAGCATGTGGCTCTGAAGGGCAACCTGATCTGGTTGAAGATGATCCTGCTCATTGCAGGAGGTTGGACTAGATGACCTTGGAAGGTCCCTTCCAACCCAAGCCATTCTGTGCTTCTGATTTCTTCAGCTGGCTGCTAAATCCTCTTCTCAGGATCATTTTGTTTCACTTTACCTTCGAAGCCCATCAGAAAGCATGACCAGCTGCCAGGAGAGGAAGCAGAGTTGCAGGATGAAGGCAGTGGTGCCCTAGGAGGGTGGCACGATGGCTCTGGTGCTCGCAGCCCATGTCTGTACCTGGAAGCACTTAAACTGTTGTTATAAAGGACAAAGCCCCAGTTTCCCATCTGGACTTATTCCAAAAGCCTGCTAAGGATAATTCAAAGCCAGTGGTTTGTGCTTGCCTTAAGCTATTGATTGAACCCATGATCACACACCTTCCTTCCTCTTGTCAGTTCTTGCCTGGGCACCAGCAATCACCACCACTCCCAGTATGGGGATGTAAAAAATCCACTTGCCAGAGTGGTGCTGGGCTGCACCTCAATACTGTTTTTAGCAACCTGGTGTATGCTCACGATTTCTTCATGATGCTTTGAATGCATGTTGCACCAACTGAAGAGCTCAATGCTTCATTGCCAAGAAGCAAAAGGCCCACACCAGTGCTCTCAATAAAGGCTCTTGCTGTTTTGCACTGTAATTGATTTGTCCATGTGTTGAAAAGTTTTAATCCTGTACCTATGTATAGTACTGTAACAGCACTTCTCAATGCCTGCCAGAAGGAAAACACACTACCCAAGTTAAAACACTCTGGAGCTAAGTGTACAAAATGACAGTATTATAAACCAGAAGCATTTGTCCCATTAACATTTCCATTCATAGACAGAATAACAAGGGATGAGTTATTTGGAAGTGGAGATGTTAAGGACACTGGCAATGTAACAGGACAACAGAAATGCTGTGACTGCAAGACCTCCACTTAGGAGTGACTCAGCACAGCAGCTGCATCCTGGAAAATTAATACTTCAGCCCCCCCAAGATGCCTGCAAAGCCTTTGAGAGCTTGCAAAAACCAACCCTGGAAGCCCTGTCAGCCATCTGATCTGCTCACCACTATGGGGATTAACACATGTCCCCCACCCCAGCTCAGTGCAAGGACCTGCCCCGAGGCAAAGCATTTCCAGTGTAGACCATGAGGACTCAAGGCAGTGTTGTCAACAGAAAGCAACCACATTTGGTCTCAAAACTACAGGAGACAACCCCATCATCACCTTCAAACCCCCAGATCTCCCTCTTCACCCCTCCATGGACACCCTGAGCAGCCCCTGCTCCAACCCAGGTGTCCCTAAGCAGAGGCAGGTGTTAAGGAGGTTAACGCAGAATCATGTCAAGTAACAAACACCTAGTATTTATTAATAAATTAGTACACTGGAAGGCAATTTTTCAATTCATTCCCCTCTTTCCCCACTCCCACCCCTTCCCATGGGGCAGCGCAAGCCACTCTCATACCACGATTTCTTCAAACTGAGCGTAGTACAGACTGTTTGTTACTGGAGCATAAGAGTTGCAAATATAATCAGACAAACTTCTTACGATGCAGCTTTCCCCCCCTCCCACCCCTCAATCTCTTTTCTTTTAATAAAAAGTGAAGTGTGATTTGAAGAGACTATTAAGACCGGGTAAGGTCTTTGGAGAACCTATCGGCCACATCTGTATAAAAAACAAGAGACATGAGTGTAAAAGCATAGCTTGGTTTAAGTCTTACACCACGAGGAGCGCAGGAACACTGATGGCCGCCTTCGCCTCCTCAGATCCAGCACCGGCTCCCTTCAGGGCCCCTCCATCCCCGCAAGAAGCAAGGCAAGACAACTCCTTACATTCGACTGAAGGCAAAGGCCCTTTTCATCGCCGCGAAGATTGGTGGGGCTGACCCTTTTCTTTGTGGTTAAAGCACTTCTGCTTTAGCTTATAGGAGCACGATGCATTGTCCGGGTGAAAACCATACAATAAATAACCGTGCTAGTAAAACCTCAGCAATGGATACGAGCTATACAATAGTACATTAAAAAAAAGTCAGCTCGGGTGGGAAGCTTAGCTGTGTTAAGAGAGAGTAACCAGCCACAACTGGGTTTTTTTCTGTGTGTTTGCCATTTACTGCTCCAAGGCAAAGGGAGGTGGTGGGAGACAGTCATTCCGAGCGACAGCTTTGACAGAAGACGCGGGTTATAGAGCAATCCCCGATTCAATGTGTTAAATTACACCAGATTCATGGTCTTTTAGTTTGTTAACTGCAATATTATTATTCTTTTTTTAAAGTGCATCAACTGATCTGATTGGAGCAAGAACAGGGAGAAGAGAGGCTCGGGAAGGGGGCAGAGGGTGCAAAGACTTGGACTGAGCGATAGAGTTACAATGGAGGGGTGCAATGCTGGCAAACTGCTCCCCCTCCAAAAACCAAGGACACCTCAATGAAAATACTGGCCATATATTCTACAACAAAACCTGCCTGTGTATTGTCGGTCATCTTAACGAGTGCCAAGCTAGCTCTAGCAGATATTTGGAGAGTGCATGGTGACCCAGTAAGTCTACAGTAAATCAGGAAGGTGGCTATAGACAGAGTCCAGGAGGGTCTGGCTGGCTTCCTGGCTCTTGACTCCAGCGATCTCAAATAGCCTGTCCAGCTTGTCTTCAGCCTGCGGGATCTCCTCTATCACATGGAGCTCCTCAGGGTTGAGGATGTGCAGCATGTCGTCGAAGATGGGCTGCAGGTCGCAGGGGTCTAAGCGCACCTGGCGCAGGACAGTGTCCTTCTTTTCTGTAGGAAGAAAAGAGATGGTGGTCAAGAAACCCTTCAAGAAGCATCTGCTAACCAGGGCTTGCTTTCCTTGTCCACCTCCCGTTGCTAATGTTGGAGAGGTACACATCACAAGCAGAACAGGGAGAAAAGATGGAGAGTGAGGAGTGATAGGGAGGGGAGAAGATGGAGAAACCACTCTGCTGAGGCACCTAATCCAGGATCCCACTAAAGCAAACACAGCGCTTATAAATGCTGAATGGCCAATATGGAAAAGTGAAGGCAGCAGGCTAGATAAAAAAAGCTGAATTCTGCTCTTTTAAGTTGTTTTTGTTGGGTCAGCTTCATTTCCACACTCACGTGTACACTGGGTAGACTCACTTAGCTCAGAGTTTCACCTTGATCAGAAGTTAAAGAAGATTAAACACAGCAGGTTAAATGCAGTAAATTAAACCCCCTCAAGAAGAAGGGGGTGACTAATGGTGACTAGCATCTCAAGTCACACGCTGCATCAAGCAGGACCAGGGGCAAAAAATACTAATTCAGTCTTCAAATGACACTTTCCTAGTTTTACCTTATGCAATAACGCACAGGGCAATGCAACAGCCAAAAGTGAAGAGAAACCCTCCCCCACACATCCAGTGATGCTACAATTTCTCTGTCAGCACAAAGAGTTAAAAACCTTTAAAGGTGTTTTCCCCTCTCAAATCTATATCCTCTTTGCTAACAGGATATTCTGGTCTGGAATGAGAATGTGATGAATGTATCCTGGAGAGCCAGTTTTCCCAGTTATTTACTTCAATGATATCATGCTGGGCAGCTCGATTGCATGTGCTAAACATATGCGACGTGCCATGGCAGCCCTTCAGTCCTCCCACTTCCCCCTGGGCTGATTTTGGTACCTTTGGTAATAAAAGAGCCTGTCCGGCTGAGCGCAGAGGAGCCGCTGGAGGTTGAGTCACACCGCAGGAGAGGCTCTGCTTCATCGACGAAGAAGCATTTCTTCTCTGAAGGAGAAGGCTCCACAGTGAGGACAGCCGCCTCAGGGGGCTTGGGGCTGGGGCTGGGCACAGGGCTCACTGGGCTGGGGCTCACCGGCAGTGCCAGTCTGTCAGCTTCCAGCTTTGGGGGGGAAGAAAGAGAAAGAAAATTAACTCAGCGGATGCTATACACTGGGCTTGCATTCAAAATCCTCTGCATCCTGGCCTTCAACACACTCCAGCCCATCTTTGGCAAAAGGTCCCCATGTTCGGTGGCCTCCTTCTCTCAGGGGACATGCTGACCCATACAGGCACTGGAGATGACCCAAGGCAACCTGAGCGATGGCATTTGGCACACGTCAGTGCTCAGCAGACAGGAAGGGCAACACAACCCGTGCTCTTGGTAGAAGGAACCGCAGCACCAGGTTTGCACATGGAACCACAGCAGAGCATTTTAAGTTGGCTTTCCTTCTCAGTTTCAGCTCTTGGGGCATCAGGTGATGATGCCCAAGCAGGTAAGCTCCCCGCAGATATCCTTCTCCACAGCTATTGTTTGCTAAAAGCAAGGCGTAGCTCCACGCCTCCAACCAGTGCCAAGGCTACAGAGTGAGAACTGCAAGATCCCTCAGGGATCTCCACTGCAGCACGCTCCCATGACCAGCTACACTGGGCATAATAGGAGTTAATGATTTGTTTGCCCAGTCTCACTCTTGCTCCCATGAGTACCCCATTAAAGTGTGATGGACAAATCCACCCCACTAGACTCCAAGTTTAGGGCCAGAAGGACAAGCAAGGGCTGGCACTGACCCTAGTGTCACCAGTGTGCTTTTGCTTTATGATACCCCGACGTGAGCCACAGGCGAGCATTTGGCTCCACACTCCCAAAGACACTGGCAGCAGCAAGCACTGCTGGGACATGCTGCACACATGGGTGCTGGTGTGAACCCGCTTCCTAATTTGATGGTGCTCTTCATCTTCCTTCTTGAATCTTCTTCCCACCTGCATGGCAGCAGCCAACATTATCTAACCTCCTCTGCCTCTCTACATCCCCTCAGGGTGCAAATCTCAAGCAAAGCTTTTCTGGTTTCCATTCCCTGCAGCGATGAGAGATTTGGGGCAGCATCCTACATCCCACACCCCTGGCTGTCTGGTCTGCATATCACCAGGTCCCCCCAGACAGGTTGCTTTAAGGACCACCCAATATTTAACTTCTTCCCAAAGCCCGCATACCTGCTTGACTTGCAAGTGAACAGATTTGCAAGCCCTGTCCACATGCAACCCATTCTCCCAAGCTGTTTTCTTCACAGAGGGAAGACCAGGCTATTCCTGCTAACACACTCTGCTTACTACCCAAGGATTAAAATGTGAAATTTGGATTACAGGCTATAGGAAAGGGAGCTGCTGAGCCACCTCCGTGTCGGCATGGATGTGCCGGTGCATTCCTCATCCATGTCAAGGAATTCGCCACCCACAGATCACATGTCTGCTGGGACGCCCATTAGTTCACATTAAATTAACATTGAAGCCTGTTTCTGGTAGAATGAAAGGGTTTATTTTCTCTCCCCCCACTGAAAACAAACAGGGGGGGATTGTTCTAGCTCAGTATATTATGCAATAGGCATATTAAAAATAAAAGTCAGCTTTAATTTTTAAATAACAGAATCTGCCTTCTCTCCTGAAACTCTCTTTCCAATAGGGCTCACTGATGGGAATCAGCCCATTGCCATTAATGGGGGAAAAGCAAAGGAAGCAGCAGAAGAGCGGCTGGCCACTTTCCAAATTGCAACACACTCTGATTTCACCTTTAAAAAACAACAGACAGGCTTTAGGGGTGAGCTTCTCCTCATGCAAACTCATCTAAGATCCAACCACAAATCCACCTCCTCGTTTCCAAAAAGGGGTCCGACAGCTGAGGAGCAATTACAGGGAGGGCAGGGGGCAGCCATGTGCCCGGGCTCTGCCTTCCCAGCAGAGGGGAAAAGCCCTTCCCAGAAGTGAGTCATTTGGAGTTTAATTAAACAGCTGCTAGAGCACACTAGGAGAAAAAAATCACCCGAGGTTATTTGACTGTAGGCGTCCCAGGAGCCCAAAGCTTTCCAAATAGCTGAACGGTAGTGAGCTTGAGGCAAAGCAAACAGGATGCTTGGATGCGTGTTAATATTTAAACCGCAGGAAGAAAGCAAGTGGGAATAAGGGTTTTGAGAAGCCAGGGAAAGCAAAAGGTTGTTGCGAGGTGAAGCCTGTGGAATAGGTGTAAAAATACACTATTCATAGCCCATGACTCATTTGCTTGAAGCCACCTTGGCCATTCCTATTTTTAAGAACAGTGGTGCTCTAGAGAAACCCAGCTCTGGCCAGGGAAAAAAGAAAACAAAAGAAATCAAAA
The DNA here is from genome assembly GCA_032466535.1 of Forpus xanthops. NCBI lineage: Eukaryota > Metazoa > Chordata > Aves > Psittaciformes > Psittacidae > Forpus > Forpus xanthops. Next base: position 27,863 of record JASSUY010031042.1, on the reverse strand, counting down.
CCACCCTCTGCATCCCCTTTTGCTTTTCCAGAGCCACCAAATTGCTCACCTTTCCATCATCATTGCAAGGTTCCTGTGCTTGCCACTGAGGCTGCATTTGCACCTGCAGAGACAGACACATGGGAAACTGTTAGATGCATGATCCAGCATGAAAACCAAAGGCACCGCGGCAGCTTTGATGCATCAGAAGCCCCCTGCAACCAGCCAGGGCACCCTGCCAATTTGCTTTTGGGTCTTTGTGAGCACTGCAGCAAGAGGTCTGCAATGCCAAAAAAACCCCAGCATCCTAAATGCTCCCATATGGCTTTCGATTGCAGCTCCAGCACTGACATCCTCTTGGATCCCAATGCATCTGGGAGGATGCTCTAAGCAGCTCAGGGAGTCTGAAAGTTGAAAAGGGTGCAGAAGATGACGTAGGCTTGGCTTTGTTTTCTATTCACAGTTGGTCCCAACAATTCTGTTTGAACTGGTTGGTCCCATTTTCTGCTTTGTTTTATTGTATGGCAATAAAAGATCAACTCGATCAACAGCAACAGCAGCTGCTGTGCTAATGTTACGAAGGAGCAGTCAAGGAGCAGTCATAGGCATTAAAAAAACCCTCCCTTGGGCAATACTGCCTGCAGCAACCAGGCAGTTACAAAACCTGGTGGCACCTTTGCTGGTGCAGAGGGTGCCTGAGCAACCTCCTGGGATGTGGGGGGACAAATTTAGCACTGAAGTGGCTGCTTCCTGGATTCACTGCCAAAAGATGACACCCAGTAGACACCAGCCCTATTCTCAGATCTGTTATGCCTCTGTAAGGGATGCAGGAGGAGGAACCCCAGCACATGAAGCAGGGTGGGCTGGGTGGTAGCTCTGCAATGCTGTTCTCACTATAGTCCCAACAGGCACAAGGAGGATCTGCTTGGATGAGCAGCTTAGAATCATACAATAGTTAGGGTTAGAAAAGACCTTAAGATCATCTAGTTCCAACCCCCTGCCATGGGCAGAGACATCTCACACTTAATCAGCCCCAACTTTCTCAGCCTATCTTCATAGGGGAGGTGCTCCAGTCTCCTGATCTTCATGGTGCATATGGCGTTTGGGGATACACCTTCAGGGCAGACCCGACCATGGAAGGTGAAACACCACTGGCCAGGCCATGAGGTCCCATTGAGGTGGTACAGAGATGCAGCAATGGTAGGAAGGTGCTGCAGAGCAGGAGGTAAGCCCTTCACTGGGATGTGAAAGCCACAGGAGTGCTCAGCACCCTGGGGTGGGAAGCCCAAATGTCCTCTCTGTATCCTTCACTTCAGTGGCCAGGTTTTGGAAGAGCATTCAACACCACCTCCATGGTGGAGCAGACAGAGTTTCTCAACACAAGCAGCCCTGGAGAAGAGCTACTCAAATCAAACCTCACACAACCCAGTATGGGCAATGCTGGGTCTGGGGAAGGTTTAGACACCAAGCCATACAGAGAGGAAGCTGCTCTTTCCCATCAGCCCTGGCCATCCGTTGGCCAAGTGCTTCTCCAAGCAGGAGATGGCGTTTCAATAGGAGCTCCTAATCTTCTCCTTTCTGTGGATTTGCCCATCCACTTTTTCAACTCAAACCATGATGAAGAGATGATGAAGCCATGACAAGTTTCCAAACTCAATTACAGGCTAAGTCACTACTGAGTTCAGCTTGTTATGACCCCACCACCTTCTAGCTTCATTTTATACTCCCAAGCCCATTGTGCTGCAAATACACAGAACACGAATCCTATTAGATGTGGCTACCACAGGAGGGAAATTTCAAACTGTAAACTTCATATTTTTGTTTCTATTATTTACATTTTATATTACTTCACAAATCATTAACTTTCTTTCATTGTACACTCTCCACCCTGGTTCAAACCCAACCTTGGTTTGCTGTAAAATCAACTCATGATTTAGTGCAAACCAGGAGTAAAATACTGATGCCCACTCCAGCAAAACCCTTGCTCCACTGCTGAGTTTGAGGTTAACAAAGCACAAAATAAACTGCTAATTACTTTGTTCAGCCCAGTTTAGCTTTGTCAAAAGAGGAAACCAAGGGTATGAATTTGGGGAACACTGCTCCAGGCTCTTGATCTGCAGGGTTTTGACCTGCCAAAGAGGAAGGGAAGGAGCCAAAAGGCATTGCCACAGTTGCATGCTTGGACACAGGGCTGCTTTCACACCCTCTTCTCCTTTGGTACCCCCAAAACCCCATGGCTTAGCCCCACACCAGACCTAGCCTTGACATATTTGCTGATTCATGGAATTATCTGCAGCATGCAATTAGCTACGGATGTAAATCTCGCTGGGCTCAGGGCTGCAGCTTCCCTCCTCCATTTTCAACATCTTCCTTATTAACTTACTATTCTTTTTTATAAGCTTTGCTGAGGCTGTGCTGCTGAGCGCCCTGAGCAAGGCTGTTTGCTTCCCCTCCACCCATTCCCTGGAATATTTCAGCCGAGGCCAGCAGAGCCATAAATAAAAAGCTCTTAAAGCATTGCTCACGGTAGGACACTTACAGTAGCCAACGCAGCCAGCCGTGCCAGCAACGCTCCAGGCCAGCCCAGGCAAGCACAAACACCCCTTGGTATCTGCACAATGCTGTTATGCACCCCCAAAAAAGCCCATAGCCCAGCGCCTGTGCTGCACTGATTTTTTCTGGTTTTAACCTCACAATGGAGAATTGCAATTCCCTGAGATAGCAGTGAAAAACCTCTTTTGCCCTTTTATGCCCCATTTTTGCTGTCATCAGCATTAATCTGGGGTGTGTCTGTGCTCAATGAACAGTGCCCAGGCTCGCATGCTGCCGCTCAGCAAGCCTGGCTGCAAAGGGAGAGATTTTGCAAACCTTGAGGCTGGGAAGCATTTGTGGCCAGAGCAGACCTGAAACAGGAGCCCTGCACATTAAATGCACCCCAGAAAACCTTCCCACAGCTGGTGTGCTCGCTGCAGAAAACAAACCCTAGCAAAGTGATTCAGAAGGCTAATCTCGTTTTAACCTAAATTCATTCAGCACAACGCAAAACCGGCATAATCTCCCACAGCTAAAAAAGCTGGCGAGTCTTCAGTGGAGTTGTTCCCCACCTGACGGAAAATGTTCCTGCAACTTACTGTAACGCTCCAGAGACTCCCATTAATTCCTTTATTCCTATCAGGGGTTGTAAATATTTGGATTTCAGAGCCCAAAGGGCTGCCTGAGGGAATGGGACACAACAGGAGAGCGCAGCTTTGCCTCCGAAGGTTTTGCAGGCTTAAGTCAGACGCCAGATAAATGACTTGGGCAAGAATGCGGTAGCAGATGGGATGGTGAAGAGAGGCTGGCTGGGTTTAGGCATTTGCTGTCCAAGAGCTGTGTCACTTAATAACGCAATTTTTACTTAAGAGTTGGGGGTGCCATTCCTTTCTTATGAACACAAGAACATGGGGACTGATGGAGAAACCCCCTTTTGCTCCCAGGGATGCCAAGCAGTGCCAAACGCATCATGGACAGCACAGCCACCTGTGCATCCCTCCTGAGCTCATCTAGGGCACACTGACACACATTACATGCTCACTGCTGGCTTTGGTTACCCCAAAGGCATCATGCCCTCAGCCACAGGGAGCACACACGTGTTTTCATTGCTTATGAGACCTCGCTTCCTCCACAGCACAAAGTGCCACCAATGGGCCAATCTGCTCACTCGGATCAAACCAGTTTGGTACAGAGAGAAACCGCCTTGATTTGTCTGCATTTGGACGGACAAATCACTGAGTCAGATGGGAATTCGCACTAATTAAAGGTTTTCCAACCAGCAGATTAGAAAAAAACCAAAATCAATCTTCCTGCCTGCTCCCGGCATTGAGCAGTTGGCTGCCCCATCCGCTCACGATCTGGATGCCATGGTGTGTCTCAGCCACTGGCATGAGGCTCCAGGGATTTAGCCTCCCTTGCATAAGCTGCTTCCCACAGCTTTCTCTATCCTTCCCAGGGCCATTCTATCACCACCCGCATCCACAGTGCAGGAGCCAAGTCAGGGAGAGGAGGCAAACAGGTTACAGCAAGTAAAACGTTGCAGACACACAATGTGCTACCATGCTGAGTCTGCACCCTGGGGTGCTTCCACGCTTTTACATCCCACATGCTGCTTTAGCACAGCAACCAGCCCAGGACCTTCCAGACAGGGCAATGCCCAGCACCTAAGGTTGATCATCCCCAGTATAAGGGCTCAAGTACCAGGTTCTCCTGGTGACCTCCAAAAGCTACATGCAAACCACAACAACTGGGACTCAAGAGTTTGTCAAAACTTTGACAAGATTTTGAGCAAACTGTGGCAAAACTCAAAAGTAATACAAAGCTTAATTATAAGCTCCTGAGTAGCTCCAGGGGGAGATGGTGTCCAGCTATTTGGCTATGAGCTAAGCTTGATGATGCAGCTGGGTCTCATGCTCGCCATAGCCACACAAGACACATACTGCATCAGACAGGAGCCCATAGAACTCAGCCCATCATTACCGGTGTGGTGTCCTCCATCAGGCCTCGGATCTTCTCGACCACATCATTGCGCCGGTGCTGTCGGAGGGCACTGATGAGCTGGGCCAGGCTGGCCTCGGGGCCACGGATGGTCCAATGCTGCAAGGCGGCATAGGCACGCTCGTGGTCAGCCGCGTAGCCATTGGAGAAAGCTGCCACCTCACGCTCGCTGGCATTGCACAGGAACTGGTAGATGTCCTTCCACTGGCTCCCTACCTGGGCTGCCACCAGCTTCAGGATGTCAATGCCTGTGGGGCAGAAGAGCTACAGGTGAGGCACAGGGGTCTGCAGCCTCCTGGCATTGCAGACCTAGGGTTTAGCAAAGCTTCTCCCCATCCCATCCCTGCTTTGTTTTTATTTGGTTGATCTTTGTTTGGAGGTTCTAATATTATCATTATTTTAAAAACTTTTCATGAGTTCAGGCTGCAAGGAGCCCTGCAGACAAGCACTTGCAATGTCCTCAATACCTGCTATTCATGTAAAGGGTGACGGACCCATAGGTCACTCCAATCAAGGCAAATGCACACTAAAATTAACCACATTAATTTCCTGCACTCTTTGGCACAGGAAAACCCTTGTACTCAGCCACCACATGGCTGCAGGAACAGGGGATATGGCAACGTGCTTGCCCATACATCCGCACTGCAGACACCAGTTTGAACGGGAGCTGGATTAACAGGTGAGTCATCAAAGCATCTCTATACAAATGAGTATTTCCATAACAGAGCACCCAGAGCAGCTATGATCGCATTTAAAGCTGTTTCCAGTGCAGACTGGTGGGATGACTCAGTTATAGGACAGGAGCATTGGGTGAATGGAAGGTCTGGTAGGGGATCTGAAGAGCAAAAGCAGGATTTCCCTCAGAAAAGCCCTTGAGACATAATGGTTCAAGACAGCGAGGGTTTCCCCCCCATAGCTTCAGGAGCAATGCAAACAGCATACTTATTCTTGAGCCTACTAACAGGTCAGGAGTTAAACCTTCAAATAAAGCCATAGCTCCTCCATAACAGCTAATTAACCCTGTTTTATCAAACTGAGCAACATCTTGTTCCCAGCAAACACATGAAAGGTTGGGTGTACATGAGCTGCAAAGAGTAACTCACTTTTTCCAGAGAAGTAACCACACCTCAGGTTTCTTCATAAGCCAGCACCGCTTCCATAGTTACAGGGACTATTTCTCTTTCCCTCCTTAGGCACCACAGTTGTGTCACCAAAAGTAGCTGCTTATGAAGAATATCAGAGCCAGGGTCTTCCCCAATGGCCTAAAACTTAATTTCTAGACCAAGTTAGATCAAACCTTCAGGTCTCAGCCCAGATACAGCCAAACAGATAGATACATATGATACATATAAGCTATACAAATTGATATAGATATATTGATATATCATAATATATATATAAATATGTACCAGGCTGTATAGTTTGTCTCCTTTTTTATACATGTGATGTCTGTATATATATATGATATATTTACATATCTCTATGTAGCAGGAATTAAGCCTGGTCTCGATAACTCTTCCCATTACTCAGATGAAGACTACCAATCCTCAGTTTAAGGCTGTAGGCTTTCAAGCTCCCAATTCCTCTCAGCTCGATGCCTTTGCACCTCGGTTAGCCATAGGTCCTGCTCAAGTAGGACAGACAGCACAAATCATGCCAGCAGCCAAGCCCTGCTCCTTTGGGTATCACACCTGTGTCAGCAAGAAGCCCAAAAGCCAACTCAGGTTTTGAAATGGAACTTTTAAACCATCAAATTCAACTGCTGTTGACACAAAAGCAGCAAAAAGCAAGCAGCAAAAAGGTTTATGCAGCTGACACTTGATTTTATCACTCAACCATGCAAGGGAACAAAATAAAACCCTGAATACAAGGATAGAAAAAGCTTTGCAAGGCTTGTGCACCAAGGTAGTGACAGCAGTGCAAAGAGGGACAAGCAGGTCTGGTACTATTATTATATATCTACATATAGGTAGCAGTTTATGTACCGAAGTACATCCGTATGCAATGTATAAATTGTAGAGCATTAATCTTGCAGAGCTTCTTCTACTGTCATACTCAGGATTGTTTTCCTAACTTGAGTGATATATACAGATACATAGATAATGCTGCTTATATTAAACACACACACACGGGATAAGCAGGGCTGAGTCCCCCTATGTGGCCCTGCAATGAGATGAAGCATTAGAGCTAGGTGGGAGCTCTACCCACACCCACGAGTGTCAGTCATACAGAAGCATTAAAACATAATTTGCTGGTTTATGATGCCTGCATGGCGCACCTAGTCCTCCCAGGAAAGAAAAGTCCACATACTACCTGCTCCCATCTACGCGTATCATGCTGATAAACCTCAGTATTCACAGCTGCTGTACTGGTGAGAAGAATTTTCAGCTGGTCGCAACCTGACGTGTACTAGTTTTATGTGGTGGCATGATATTTACTCCCTAATGTTCTTGCACAAGATTTATGACACAGTGCTCATGCTCCTACGGACATTGTCAAGTTTAGTATATTTAATCTCATCCTTCAATAAAGTGGCCCCGTAAACATGTTTATATCCCTTGGCAATAAGATCCCAGGGCACGAGAACGCACCAGGCAGCAGAGGACTTAATGGCGCGTAATAATCTTTGGAGAACAAATGTAGCATTAAAAACGATTTGGAAACGTCTACCTTAATACTATAAGAACCTCAAACTCATTTTCTTGCAACTATTAAATGAATTTAAGCCCCATATGTTCACCACAACTACTACAATATTGTGCAAACAAAACCCCAGAGAGATATGGAAGAGACACAGACATGAGCACAGATTTGGCTCCAGACAGTTAGAAAACCATTGCTCCCTCTGTTCTTGAAAAATAAGATTAAAACCATTAAATGACAAGTTGTGGCTGCACACAGCCAAGTATTACTGCTCAAACTAAAGAAAATGTTAATGCCTGTAATAAGCTTATGGTCCTACTACTTCCATATTTCCAGAAGCCCTGTAAGTTACTCTGAAGAGAACTAACAGTGCTGGAGCATCTGCTGGGAATGAGAAGATGCCCACCAGAGGGCATAGAGGAAAAAAACCCAATTTCACCTTTGGTCCTGCATCCCCCCCAGCTACCAAAGCACGTGGACCTTCTGCCACCATGCTCATCTGCATGCCAAGAATAGAGATGATGCTTAAAGCCCTCCAGACCCCACCGATCAAAAGTAAAATGGCTGAGCTCAGCAGGGACACTGCTTTAACTCACCCACTTCACACTTCCCATGCACGGCTAGTAACAGCCACACTGGTGTGATGTGATGCTATAGCTACTCTGAGCTTGCAAATGCCAGAGAACAACCTGAGTCATCTTTTTTTTATTGCAGGTCAAGGAAACAACCGGGGAGAGCTGCCATCACTGTGCTGTTAACACAGGAGGTATCACAACCCTCTCCCCATCACCACCACCAGGGACTATAGACTCATAGAATAGTTAGGGTTGGAAAGGACCTTAAGATCATCTAGTTCCAACCTCCCTGCCATGGGCAGGGACACCTCA
>JASSUY010031042.1:0-18716 GCA_032466535.1 Forpus xanthops | reverse complement strand
TTTCCCCCTAGTGAAGCCATGCTGGCTGTCACCAAGCACCTTGTTGTTTTTCATGTGCCTTAGCGTGCCTTCCAGGACAATGCGCTCCAGATTTTGCCAGGCACAGAGGTGAGGCTGACTGGTCTGTAGTTCCCTAGCTCATCTATTTTCCCCTTCTTGAAAATGGGGGCTATATTTTCCTTTTTCCAGTTGTCATGAACTTCACCGGACTGCCATGATTTCTCAAATATGATGGGCAGTGGCTTAGTATCTTCATTTTCCATCATCATTTATCACCCAGCTTTGCTTGCCTCTGACACTGGAATTAAAGATGAGCCCTTTCTATGAAACACCCACAGCTGCATTCAGCAGAGCTGTGTGTGCCATGGCCACCCCACAGAAGGCAACATCCATGCATGTCTTAGGCATCTGAGCAGATGGCATTTCAATTCCCATCATCTGAACATTGCATTCTCTAAATGAGGTGGTGATAACCTCAAAGCAATGAAGAACTCCCCTTCAAGCCAGGAAAAAGCCAACATGCACTAAACAGGCAAAAGTAAAGCCCAAAGATGAATGTACACACAAAGGAACATGGATGCAACCAGACATGTCTACAGCCAGAGCAAACAGAGACAAGTCCAGAGCAGACAGATGCCTGTAGAGCAGCACAAGCAAAGAACACTGCTAAGTACACATCCAGCAGTGTATACTGGAGGGAGGACCTTCCTGGAGAGGTACGGTCAACCTATAGGAAGGTCTCTCTAAGCACATAGCTCATTTTCGCCCCAATCTTCCCCATAAACACATTTCAGTTTATTTCCCTGACTTCCTTGAACCTGGTTTAAGATTCTTCCCACCCATTTCCATCTCCTTCAGATGGCTGCTGCCTCACTGTGGCACACAGTTCGGTGTAAACAGAGCAGTCACTCCTTCTATTACTGAACATCACCGAAGTGGTCACCACTCATGCACACAGGACTTGGCTGAGCTTTGATGACTCTCATGAGCTTGTTCTGAATAAGCCTCACTTGCTTCCCATACCCCTGCTATTTACAGGTTGGACACAAACCCAGTTCTTCAGCTATTACTTGGCCTCAAGTGGGGCAGGAGGCCAGTGCGGCACAGGGCCATGACTGGCAGCACTGGCACACTTACATACAATACCTGCAAGAGACCATTTCTCTTCTCTGCCATTACATTTTTCATTTCTTCAAGTAAATTCACAAGGAGTGGAAGCCAGAATGCTACACCCAAGCAGCACCTGGCAACAGATACAGCAAAATCTACCCACAACCTAGCCACAGAGAAGCTTCGGTTCCTTCCTCTCCCCACCCTCTGACAAACAAAAAGCCATCATCACTTTCATTTCTGGAGCCCTAGCCAAACGTCACTTGTTCTTTTCGGAAGAGTGCTCGTGGAGGAGCTGCCACCCTTAAGGGGAAATCTCGAGGCTACAGAGCCCTTCCAAACCAAGGTCCTCCCATCCCATAAATAATGAAGGGATATAGCACAGAGAAAACTACGAATACATCAGTTCAAGTGATGCTGTGAGGAACAAGGAAGCTGTGAATGCCCCATGTTTGGCAGTGTTCACGGCCAGGCTGGATGGGGCTCTGAGCAATGTGGTGTAGTAGAAGGTGTCCCTGCCCGTGCCAGGGGGTGGAACTAGATGATTTAAGGTCCTTTCCAGCCCAAACCATTCTATGATTCTTATAGGTTGTCTTACACAGCTGGGAAGGAAAACTCAGGAGATTCTCCAGATCTGTGGCATGCATGGTCTCATCTAGTAGCAGCCCCTCTGCCCGGGCTCCTGAGTTTTCAGAAAGGCTGGATTTCTGGAGACTCCACACTCCAGCCCTTCTTCAACAGGGCCAAGTCCCATTAGTCTGCCCTCAAAACCTGCAGGAACCATCCCAGTACCAATCCGAGCTAGAGCATGTGGAGCTTCCACCACCTACCTACTGAGACAGGTTTTCTGGAGATGGGCGATATTAATTTGTATGCCACACACTGACAAATCCTGATTTCGGATTCTGACACTTACACAGACCTTGAGGATGAAGCATCACAGGTGGAGAGCAATGACGAAGGGCACACACAAGTGAGATGGGAGAACCACAGTGATGCAGCCAAACTCTCCCTTACATTCAGATAAGGGCTCCAAATCACTGCAAACTCAGCTCTGTTCCTGAGCTCAGCCCACTTACCTCCTCCAAACATCCTCTTGACTCATGCGAAACACAGCCACAGCAGCCTATTTTTACCTCTGAGCACAAATGAAGAGACTGCATGTACAAGCAAGTCAGAATGTGGCACATCTGAACTCTAGCTGATGAGACACAATGGCTCAGGCAAAGGACTTAGAAATCCCAAATCCCTGACACAAATACCTTCCCAAAATGTGAAAATGTCACCAACCTCCACCAAAAAGGGGCAGTTACTGGAAACCTCAGCACCCTCCCCACCTTCTACTGCCCTCCCCAGATATATTCCAGGTCCTAAATGAGGAAACTTAAAAGACGTGCAAGGTCCTGCACCTTGGTCAGGACAATCACTGGTATCAGCACAAGCTGACGGATGAAGGGATTGAGAGCAGATGTACCAAGAAGGTTTTGGGATGCTAGTGGATGAAAGATTGGACATGAATCCACAATGAGTACTCACAACTCAGAAAGCCAACCACATCCTGAGCTGCATGACCAGCAGGTCAAAATGGAGCATGACCAGCAGGACAAATGAGATTTCACTCCCTGATTATATGAGACCCCACCTGCAGCCCTATATCCAGCTCTGGGGCCCCCAACACAAGGAGGATGTGGATCGATTGGATCAAGACCAGTGGAGGCCACAAACACGCTCAGAGGGCTGGAACACCTTTGCTACGGAGGCAGGCTCAGAGAGCTGGGCTTGTTCACCCTGGAGAGAAGAAGGCACTGGAGAGACCTTAGAACAGCTTCCAGCACCTAGAGGGCCTACAGGAAAGCTGGTGATGGACTTTTTACATAGGCATGTAAGGATAGGACAAAGGGTAATGGCTTTAAACTGACAGAGGGGGGATTTAGATCTGACATTAGGCAAACATTTTTCCCTGTGAGGGCAGTGAGGCGCTTGCACAGGGTGCTGAGAGCTGTGGCTGCTCTATCCCTGGCAGTGTTCAAGGCCAGGTTGAATGGGGCTTGGAGCAACCTGGTCTAGCAGAAGGTATCCTTGATGATGGAACTAGATGAGCTTTAAGTTCCCTTCCAACACAAACCTTTCCACAAGCCTAACAAGAGCCTTTGTCCAAACTGAAGGAAAGGGCACACTTATGAATACTCGTTAGCGATTTGCTAGTGTCCCCACAGAGGCCAGTGCTGGTATCAGATCCTCCCAGCACCCAGTGAGTCACATCCTCAGCAACCACTGTTTGAGCAACAAACCACTAAATGGTGATGTTTGCAGGGGATTTTAAGAACACATAAATCTTGCAGGGCAGGAAAAGGACCCCGACAAAGACTTCCCAGACTCTGGAATATAACTCAACCAAACCAGGCAGTGAAGGAATATCCGTGATCATGATCAGCCACATGTAGTTACAACCATGTTTCAGATCCAGGAACCTGAGGGTCATCAGCAGACAAAACTTCCCCTTCCCTCCATGGAAAGTCATCTCTATAACAGTACCCTTGGTCCCGCCCTCCTTGGACCCCCATGTGCTCCTGCCCACCACCAAGCGATGCTCCCTCTGTGCATATGTCCCTGTATTGCCACTGGGAACCTGCACAGCAACTTTCTCCTCCTTTAGTTTAAAAGGGAATGTTCAGCATAAGTATGTTTTGTAATTATTAAATTTTAAATAGTTTGCACAGAGTTAATCTCCATTATAACCCTCTCAGACAGCTGGTAACCCTGAGCAAGCACGCTGCCACAGCCATATAAATATCCAGACACCCACGGATGCCAACCCAAGGATTAAATTTGCCTCCTGCATTTCCCCCCAACCCAGACAAAGCCTTAGCCAGCGAAGGGAAAGGATCAAAATAAGAAGTTTGCCTTGTTATTCGAGGAGTTATGTGTGAAAGCCCTGCTGAAGAGAGAAATCACAGCCCTCCCAGCATAAGAACCAGTGCTTGGGGCTTGGCAAAACAACCTTGTGCTCAGTGTGTTTTTCTACAAGGACAACCCTCCTCTCTGCAGCAGAGCTGCCCTGCTTCAGACAATCAGCTCTACACCTAACACGCAGGCACAAATCCTGATCCCTCATTAAATTAATCCAATGACCACCCAGGAATTTTGGCCATGGGATAATTTTGTTTTTTAGCAGATTTGGGAGCAAATACACCAGCTTCTCATGCCAGCTTCACACAGCCCTGCGCACGCTGTGGATGGATGGCTCATGGAGATACATGGATTGAAAGTGATTAAGCACTGGTCTTCAGACCTACTAATGCGATAAGGCTGAAGAGCAAGATATGCTAAATCTGCACATGATTAGGTTTCCTCCTCTCTTAGAGGAATAGCAGCCTCCCTCGTTTGCATTTCCCAGGCTCTCTTTCACCACAAAGCTTGGTCAGCTCCTGCACAAACCCTCTGGAAACCACAGAGCTTCCCAACAGATCAAGGATGAGTTTGGGGCAAACCTGAGCAAAGTTGAACAGTTTGAGGCAGGTGATGTTTTGAACTCATCAGATGTCAGCCCAAAGCTCCCAAGGCAGAAGTTTCTGCTGCAGATGAGGAGTTGCTCCATCCCACCCGAAGCAGAGCAACATGCCTGTGTTGAAGCAAACACAGCAAGAAATGCAGAGCTCCTGTGCAGCTGAACAAGCTGCAATGAGGGAGCAGTCCTGTTTTAAGGCTCGGCAGTATCACAACATCTGTATTCACCGTAGTGCCCCAGTACATACCTGCCCCTTCTGATTTAATAAGCTCCTTTTCTGCCTGGGTCTCACTTTGCAGAGGTGGCCAGGCTATTAGAAGACCACCAATACCATCTGCCTCTCTGTTTTGGCAGGCAGGCAAATATTAAGCCCTCATCTCATGCTATGTCTGCTAGTGCAAACATTAGGGTTCACACACAAGCCCGGGGCTGTTCCTCTTTAGGTGTAACAGCAATTACCAAATTACATTAGCAGCAAGGGGCACACCTGCCCTCACGAGATGCTGCTGGCCAACTCTTTCCTACTTGGGCACAAAACCATGAGGCCACCACAGTCTGAGATGAGCAAAGCTTTTAACTCCATTGCTTATCCCCATGGTCTGCAGATGTATTGAGGAGACAGAGTCCCCAAGGGTGCATTTCCACATCAGCTCCTTCATCCTCACCCTGCCTCCCCATGTGATGCTCCTGACACCAAGCTGTGCGCCGCTCAGGAGCTGATTAAAGGGAAAACCACCCCTAGAAAACAAAACCACTATACAAAGTGGCTTTTGTCTCATTTACCCAAACAAGCACTAAGGAGGGGTCCTCAAGCAGCATCCAGTCTCTGCAGAGCTATAAGCTTATGGAGCTGCAGATGCCATCCCTGCAGCCATGTCTCCTTATTTAAAGTAGCAGTTGAATAAGGCAGGGACACCAGGCTTGAGAAAGAATATCCCCTGCTGGGTTGTTTCCATGCACTTGCTTCCCTTCTTTAGGTGATCTATAGAAAAGATTAGTTACATGTGAGCTGTTTTAGTTAAGGTGCCATTGGTTTAAAAGCAAAAGAATCAAGCAGTAAATCTCTTCCAACACTAACCATAAATGAGTACCTAATTCCACATGAGGACAAACCCACAGTGACCCAGAAGTCCTGATGCATACTGCCAAACACGCACGTTAGTTATATTCACAGGGGGAAGCTTCAGACCTACAGCATCAGGTTCTCTGAGGTACAAGGAAGTAACATCAACTTCAACAACCACAGAGACTTCCTTGGGAGCAGAACAAGCTCAAGTCTAGCCCTGGTTCTACACCAAACGAGCTACATACCAAGGACTATTCCCTATGAACTGCCAACCATGAAGATCCTAGCTCCTGATGTGCTAACAAGCAGGCATCCCAACGACTGAGCAACCAAGACCCTCAAATCCTAACACTCCCCATCTTTCCAGCACCACTCCTCAACTCCCCACTGAGCCGTTTTCAGTACATGGTCTTCTACTGGTAGCCAAGCCTAAGCTCCACCTCAGCTGCAAACAGCTTCTGCAGAACAGTTTATTTCGCTGATTATTTAACAAGAGTCTTCCTCGCTTCGCTTTCACCACCCACTGCAATTATGTGCAATTACAGGACTTGGAAGAAAAATTAAAGGGAAGTGGCACCTCATGCCAGGCCAGTGTTGCCAAGATCTCCTCTTCAGTCTTTCAACTCCAGGAAAAAATAGATCACCAAACTCCCTTCTTGCCTCCTATCACATCGCTTCAGGCAGCTCCTTCTACACAGGTTTTACCCAACCCCATAACATTTTACACAGTCTTTGCTTTTCATCCTCTGCTACTCAATGGGCAAAAGTCAAAAGTAAAACTACCAGCAATTTCTGCATGATTTCAAGTGTATCTTCATGTTTGGCATAGACTGATGCCAAATGTGGCATTTCCAAGAGATAGGCTTCAACTCCCAATTTTGATTGAAAGGCTTCTGCAAGATCAATTCCTTACCCTGGAGAAGAGCTAAAAAAAGGAAATCGGTATTTGCTAAAATAAAGCGATCGCTTAGAACAAAGTATTTCCAGTGTGTAGGCTATTCTTGATCTCCTAAAAGAAAGTGGTTGTACAAGGTTGAAATCACAGAGCACTATCAGCCCAGTACCATGTCATTCAGGCACCACATAGATAATTTCTTTGGAAATCATTGGCAAACTGCTTCTCCCCTTTGGATTCCCATCTGCAGGCCTACAATGCAAGAGTCAGCTGAAGCAGCAAAAGAGGTCTAATTTCTCCCCCACAGTTGCACTGTTGGTGTTGCTCTACCTTCTCAATCCTGCGTAGATTAGACCTTGGGGCTCACCTACATGTCCCTGTTGTGCAGACGGACATGAGGACACATGCGGAGGTAGGCTGGCTGCTAACTCAGGCTGTGAGTCATCACAAGCTCTTCCCAGACCTCTGAACCATTTAATCCAATGACAATTGTCAGCATTTGCTGCCCTGGCTGGAATATATCCATGTTAAGGACACAGGTCTAGTTTTAACATCAGCCTCCCAAGCTACTGCTATTTTTAGATTTGGGTTGTTCTTTAAGGCATGTACTATGACCAGAGAGAACACAGGGCAGAGACACCAGCTCATGGGGAGATGAGGACAAGTGAAACACCCCATGACAACTGCTGCTCAGGATTACACACCTATCTCAACTATTTAAGCAATTCAGTACAGCAAGCGCCTTCAGGGAGTGGGTAAGAGTTTGAGCCACTGCTGCCACCCTAAAATCTGCCTCTTCGAGGAAGCAGCACAACCACAGCAAGATGTCTTTGTTCCAGCACCTAGGGCTAGTACCACCCTGGCCATGCTTCACCAAGAACTGACGGGTTTGAAGCAAACAGTACTACAATCCTCCAAAGAGGCAAAGCCCATCTGGTGCCATGGGAGGCTTGAGGGGCTCTGTTGCAAGGGCATCCACCCAAGCACAGCTCCTCCACGCACAGGCTGCAGCACCTACGTCAGACCCTGTCCTTCCCTTTCAAAGGTTAAAGCTGTTTACCGAAAGGATTAGGAGGGAGGAGATGACAAACTAGGAAGAAGCTGGGGGGAGGCTGCGTGCAACAAGTACGCACACAGGATTTGCCCTGGCGATAAGCGTGCCCCAAACCCTTGTTGGCATGGCCAGCCAACGTACAGGTAGGGAGGTCATACTGATGTGGGTGCGCTGCCAGTATCAGATCCTGGGCCTTCACCTCCAGAAGACTTAAACCAAAACACTTGCCCTCCACACCCCTGGTGCAACCAGAAACTAGGCTGATGCCTGAAGATGTGGGGAGCAGCTGTGGTCCTCACATTATGGATGCTTTGCTCTGGCTGCCTGCAACGGAGGAATCCATGCTGACAGCACCGGCAGGAAAAGATTTCCTCTCTGCAACAGCCTGAAGCCTACTTCTAGCTATATTCATCCTTGCCTGAAACACTGCTTCATGATGAAGCATGACTTGGGTACAAACATTGCCAGAGCAGCAGAAAGCTAAGCTATGATGCTGCTGCAGCTCTGCAGTACATCTCAGTTGTACAGCCAGTTATTAAGTAAAAGGTCAATTTCTCCATGGCGTTACATCTTCTCTCATTTCAAGTAAACAGTCTTAAGAGCCAGACGTTTCAATAAGAAAACCAAAGAGGGATTTATACATCACCATGGAGCAATTTCCATATCTGACACAACATAGCACCACCAAGAAAGAACTAATGAGCGAGGCCCTTTCAGCTAAACACAGAATAAACTAGGCTGGAAGTGAGCTTTAAGATCACCAAGTCCAACCGTTACTCCAGGACTGCTAAATGTAACAGAATTTGGGCAACATCAGAGCTGTACTAAAAGCAAGACAAAGCATTAACTGGTTTGTGCTTGTCTGTCTGCCTTCATTGCACAAAGTTCAACTGAGGACATTCAGTGGCATGAGGAAGTCATGAAGCCACCTATGCCAACATGGAAACAGTGTGACTGCTGCAAGAACGAGTGGGATTGATGTGAGAAACTGCCCGGCCAAGAACCCAGAATAATGGGGCAATCTGCCTCCAGACCGGAGACACTTCATCAGATACTGGGCCAGTTTATCACCTAAGCGTGGTTTTGCTTCGTTACATCCACCTTATTTCCCAAGACAAAGGGAAAACTTAACAAGTATCTTGTGAACTGGATGCACTAGCTGAATTCAGCTGTTAAAGGATGACAGAGAACACCGGATCAACTTATCATGGAAGCACAGGATAACCCATGAATTATGCTGTCCCTCAAAGGATGACAAGATCTGGGAGGGAGGGTTATACCTAAATGGGTTATACAACTCAGTCCCTGCTCTGACATGCTTTGAAATCAGGAAAGAGTCAGAAATTCAACCAACATGTAATTAGGCCTTGGAGGAAAAAAAAACAAACTTACTACAAGTTAGTAACAAGCAGCTGCTTTTGGCCAGTGAACCATGGTCAAAGCCATGTAGCATTTCTGGCGGTGCCCACAAATAAGGATGCCTAATAATGCTTGAAACTCCACTGAAGATCTCTCACCATAGCCTCATGGAACATGCTTTGAGTACCATAGATTTTAGAGACAACAGAGTGCAGGTGTTATTGGAAAATGTTACCACAAATGGAAAAAAACTCAAGAAACCTCACTTCAAGAATTCAAAAGATTTAAAAGGAAACTGGCAAGTAGCACAAACACAGGAGAAGGGACAAAGCTAATTCCAACAAGATCTTACTGGTTCTGCAAATGCATTAATGAAGGCAAACAAAGGGCACATCTATTAATCAACAGGAAGGAGAAGAGAGTGCATGACAAAAGACGCCCTACTCAAAGCTTCTTTGCTTTGTGCTTAAGCACTCAAGGATGACTTTCAAAGACTTATCTTCCAATCTTCCAATTTTTTTTTAAATCAGTTCTTTATTTGCCTCCCCCCTTGTTAAATGTGCTTTGCTAAAGGTTAACTGTGAACGGATGTTTAAGGTTGCGCAACCTCAACCTGAAGTACAGACTCATCAGTGCTGTCTACACAGGATGAGGGGGGGGTCAAAATTGCCTCCATAACTTTCAGAGGAAGGACCTTGCTTCCTACTAGGGAGATTCACAGCTCCTTGGTGCTCATGTACACACCACCCTTAATTTACCATTGATTTTCACAAACTTCAATATAATGACCACAACAGGTCATCGTTAAGTCTCATCAAAAAGCTGACAGCAAGTCATCCACCAAAATAAGAGAAAACATGACAAAACAGAGCTTCCAGGAAGGCTACACTCATGGGGCTGTGACACAACCTTTAAGGACAACCTTCCTGGCTCCAGCACGGGCTAAGGGCTGGGGACACAAGCCAGCAGTCAGGCTTTAGGGCTAAGATCCTGAAACTAAGGTGCTGCCAAGAGACACAGGATGACTCAGCCTTCCAGAAACAGATGGGATGAGGGGAAAAAAAAAAGACACAAAAAACAATCAGACCCATGCCTGAGTCACCAAGAAAATAAGGAGTATGCAAAACAAGAAAAATGGAAAGAGGTATAGGGGGGAAGGAAAATGAGCCTTCATTCAACATCCTTCTACCAAAGAGGGTGGGAGTGAGGAGGTGTCATCACCTCCATTAACCCTTCCTTCAAGGAGCAGGCACACACCATGGGAACAGGAAGGTGGAGAAGCCAAGGATGAAGAAACATCGAAGGAACCAGTATATGGGCTTTGTCCTCACAACAAGACCCAGCAAGTTAGAAAAAACTGGTCACTGAATATGAAGTCAGCCCCTCTAAAGCACCGCACAGGACAGTGAAGAGGACATAACCCCCCGCGGTCCCCAGTCACTACTGCTCACCATGCCCATTGCAGTAATAGATCCACTTCTCCCTATTCTGTGTGGGGGTGGTGGACTTCTTCATAATAGCTTTTTCTACGATGGCACTGGGATCTTGCCTGGGCCCCTTCTTCAGAGTCCGTGAGCTCTTTCTTACGCTGCAGACAACAATAACCACCAGGACCAGCAGCAAGAAGAGGACGATCATCCATGGCAAGTGTTCATTGATGTCAAAGTGCTGGTGGACGTTCGGTGGACCTCGCCGGGGGGGTCTGTATGGGACACTGGACTTCTCACCCCCCACCATCTCTAATGACGGCTGCTTCTCCAACCCTTGGCTGCTCTGTTTGTGCTGGTAGCTCTGTGCCTGGCTGGTGGCACCAGAGCCTGCAAGGGTCTCACCAGCGCTATACGTCTCGTTGGCTGAGGTTTCATTGTAGTAGCTGGCCACCATGCCGCTGGACATGTGTGGCACTGGAGAGGGGACAAAATCAGGAACTGAAGAGTTCAGACCTGCAAAAAGAGAAGAGAGTTCAGTGTCACAGCACTGGAGATGCGATATGGCATCACATCACAGTCTAAGACCTGCCTGAGCATCTGCTTGGCCAGCAGACAGAAACCCAATGCCAGACAGTGAGAAAGGGAAGAGGTGAAATTGAGGTTTGACTCTGGGAACAGATGGGTACAGTTACAGAGACAGGTTCAAAGTAAAACTGACCCTTGCTGGTTAAGACTAGTGACAGCTAATTAAAAAACAGTTCTTAAAGGCATGTTGTCAATCTGTGTTTGTCCCACATTTAATATTTCTGAGGGAGTTTTTTTCTTTCTTAGGTTTATGAACATTAGTTTTACTCCTGTGGATGCATCAACTACAAAACAGTGCCTTATGGCAATAGAAGACACCAATCTTCCTCCTAAGAGCTACTTTTTGTCTTTATTGAGTTTTCTTATCAACCAACAGCTCTCAGGTCCCAGCCAGATGAGAAACCTAGTGAGAAAAGGAAGGGATGTTGTGGCAAAAACTAGAGCTTACTTTGGAAACTGAAGATCACATCTCATCCCAGCTGAGCCAGAGAGTGTGTGTAACCATTAACCAGACTGTGCCTCTGAGCTGGTTACCCAAAACACTCTGACCATGATGTGAACAGGGAAAATGCTTTAACTTTTACCTAACTGTCTACAGTTGACTTCGACGTTATTCAGGGAACACTTCCTGTCCTTTCCCAATGACACACCAATGTCCTATCAAGCTTTGAAACCTAACAAAGAAGAGGCACTGGAAGTCTACCACTGTCAACACTTCCCTATCATATTTACCAACTCAGGTGCTCAGGTCATCAAAAGCTGCATTTTTTATAATTAGAATGCCCTATCCAAGACACTGTAAGGAACTCATTTCCAGGAAGCACTGAGCACCACCTCAAATGGGGTTCTAAGCACCATCACAACTAGCCACATCTCTATAAAGAGCAATGATGTACCATTTCCAAGTAAGCAAGAGAATAGGGAATTTAACCTGGGCCTCTCCACCAATGATAACTAATGGAAACCTTAGAGACTGAAGGAAAAATGTTACAGGACAGCCTAGGCTCCTGGATAGCTCATTCAGCAACGGTTCCCATTCAAGCCAATACACCAGCACAGAAGAGGGGGAAACAAAGCAAGGAAAGCACACGCATGAAAGCAGTGAACTCATTAGAGAAGGAGTCTGGTAGAACAAAGCTTCTCTCCCCTCTGGGTTTTCCAGCTGCATCCCACCTTGGGTTTGCCTCAAATGCACAGAGACTTGAGCCAGCACAACACAGAGGAAAAGGGGCTGGGGAACATGATGTCCTTTCAGTTCAAACAGTAGGATGGCCAGGAGTCCAATCATTACTACAGTTTCAGTGAAAATGTTATTCATTGTAGTTTAACACAAGTGAGGGCAATCTCATGCACTCTGGAGCTGCCTTCTGGCCAAGAAACAAAAGCACCACCCACAATTTAAACCAGGCTGCCCACTAACAGCCTAAATCCAACCATGACTGAGGCAGAAATGCAATGCCACAACCAAAACCTCATCTGTGGTTCAGTGGTGGACATTACCTTTAGGAAGCTGAGCAGTGGGTGGAGCTTCATAGGGCTCTTCACCCACTTCGGTGCTTGACGAAGTCAAAGACGTGTTCGGGAGAGACGCTGGAGAACCACAGACATTGTCACTCTCCTTTGTCCCTGGCTTGATGATCACCATGTTTTTCCCAAAGCAGTCAGTGTATGTTTTGCACTTCATCACACTAGAAGGCACATCAGAAAAGGTACCGCGAGGGCACGGCTTGCACCTAACGTCTTCCGTCTCGGTTCCTTTCTTGCGGACGCCCCAGCCGACCGGGCACACCGTGTAAGGGACGCAGGTATCGTTCGTCTGAAACGTACCAGACAGGCAAGTGCACTCGCGGTCAGTCAAGGCAGTACAATGAGTTTTCTCAATCATTGGCAGCTCACAGGGCTTTCTACAAGGGTGGCACCGCTCTATGCCGTTCTCATGCTTAGTAAAGGTCCCATCTGGACAAGGGCTGCACTCTCTTAAGGTACTCTTTGTACAATGTTTAGAAACATAGGTTCCTGCAGGACATTTATCACAGATCAGCTCTTTGTTGGTGGCACGGTCAAGGTGGCGGTACTTGCCAGGGGAGAGGCTGATGGCGTTCTGCTCAGAGGTCAGCTTCAACTGACCATCCGCGGTGCCAAGGAGCACGAGCAGCTGGAAGACAGACAGGAGGCATTAGTCAGCAACAGCATGAGATGAAGCCCTCTCTGCCAGAGATCCCGTGCAGGGTCACAAGGAATGTCCCAGAGCCTTGGAACCTTGGAAGTGTTACTACACCCAGGGAAGCAACCTCAGCAGGGTCAGAGTGGAAGAGAACCAGTAAAGGTAGTACCACGCTCTCCAGACACATCACCAGCTACGATTATACTGCCTTAAATCTGACACCATGGTTCGAGGCAACACTAAGCACCATTTACACTGCAACCCTGACAGGGAGGTAAATACCGCTAATTGTGTTTCAGCCGTACGTGCTACCTGCCACCCCAGGAGAATTCAGACCAGCTTTGCATTTCAAGGCTGAGGTTCTCCAGCACAAGCCAGACGCTTGCCAAGAACACAGAAAACACATGCTGGTGGCAGCTCTGACCTAAAAAACTTTCCTCCTCTGTGTCTTGTCCAAATAGTTACCTTTACAAATAACACGAACAGTGATGAAACCCAGGCTAGCAGCCACTACCGGGCTATTTCTCAGCACCTCTGCCCTTTCAGGAATTTTAAGACCCTGTGTAGGGTTTGGTGAGACCACAGGGGATGCTCTGCTTCGAGCCTCCAACCACATCTGAACCCACTTTAAACCAGATGCATTACTAACAGGAGAGAAACCTGATGTTGTTTATAAACCCTGTGTGGAGCTCAGTTCCTCACTGCATCAGATACAGGTAACACATCCCCAGTTTTTAGACACTAAACTGCACCCAGCTGGGCTTGGCTAGATAATGGCTACAAATCTGTTTATCTGCACCTATACACAGTTCCAAGGCTTTATTCCCTCAATTCCTCTGCATCGAGGCTGTTCCATCTGTAAGAGAAACTCCACCAAGCAACTCAAACCTCTGCTTCCTGCCAAAGACTTCTTGTCCACAGATTTAATGTGTTATGCCAGCAGAGACAAGACACTAAGAACAAAAGGCACATCAAAAGAAAGGCTGACAACCTCACACAGCATGCAGCAATAGAAAGCACATTTTCAAACAGCTGCAGGCTGAGTTAGGAGAGAGGAAAGAGCCAACGTTACCTTGAATTTCCAAAGGTGCTTTCTACGCTGAAGGTAAAAAGACCACAGACCCTAACACTTCCCAACTGCACAGCCAGGCACATAAATCGCTTGGCTGTGTTACACAAGCCCCCACCTCTCACTCCGCTACCTATTCCGGGCCACCAGCCAACAAAAATACACTCAGAAGGGAAAAAAAAGGAAAAAGGAAGGCTCCCAACAACATGACTCTGCAGAAGACACATCGCTGCACAGCCGCAAGCCTCGCCGCGGCGTTTTTGGTGCAGTCTCTTGCTTCCTGGAAACACATAGCACATTGCTGTTTCACCTGCTCAATAATTTACATCTCGGGATTTGTACAGAACACCTTGAGTTTTAGTGTTTTATTTGCTTTTCTCCTGAAGCAGCAGAAATTACAGAGCAGGCAGAAGCAGGCAAGCCCGCGGGAGCTGATGGGGATCCTGCCTCAGCCAGGCTAATTACAGCACATCAAATTAAGCAGCAGGGCTGCCCTGGCAGGCACCAAAGGCTTACAGGAGGTATTTTATTTCTCCCCTCCCCTAAGATACGATTTAACAAAGCGCTCAGATGGCTCTAAGGAAACCTGCCCGCTGCCCCCCCTTCCCCCCCCATAATCTTCATGACACAACCCTGCATTAGCAAACCAGATTCAGCAGGATGCAGCCGCTCGAGGTTGCAGGGGGGGGTTACCTGCGTTACTCATCCTTGCTCCCAAGACAGCACCAAGCAGACTGTTGGGCACACAGCAGCTCTCCTGCCTTGCTGGGGATGACCTGCATGATGCTGTCTCAGATACCGATTTCTCCCTCTGCATTAAGCCAGACCTCAGGAAACCCACAGACAACCTTGCATGTCCCACAAGCCCCCCTGTTCTCCCTTTTCATCTTCACCATCCCATCACTCATCTCAGTACCAGTAGTGTACTGTACCAGCACTGTACAAACCCACACCAAGTTTGGTTCTGTTCGGTTTTGGGTTGTTGGATTCTTTTAACCCCATCTCAAGCAAAGCAGCACTGGTGCTTTCAAACATCTCCAGTTCTTCAGCTGCATGCTGAAGGGACAAGCTTACAAGATTAGGAACAACAGCAAGACCCCACAGGGGGATGCCAAGCAATGCTGAGCATCCATTATTTATTCAGTGCTGCACTTCTAGTCCTTTAAAAAATACCCCAGCTGCTCAGGTTTCATGGCTGGCACCCCTCAGATCTGTCAAAGAGGGGGCTAGGAGAAGGAGAATGGCTTTAGCAGAAAGGGGTGCCTGCAGGTTTGGATCCTCATCCTCAGGACTGCCCAGCCACATGCAAAACTAAACCCTTCTGGTTGATACACCCAGTTTCAGAGGTGAAAGCAGTAAAGCAATGAAGAAAGCTCTGCTCAGCCACTGCATTTCAGTTCCTTACTCCAATACTAAACAAAGTGTACAGAGTAACAAGAAAAAAAAAAAAACAAGAATGGGTGCAATACAATACTAATGAGCAAATTTGGTTTCAAGCAGTTTCGGTGCTGTTCTCCGTGCCCAGTGTGGGAACACATCTCAACACTGAAGCCAAAAAGATCAAGATCAAGTGACCCCAAAAAGCATCCCCGACTCAGCATCAACACCCTGCATCACACTGGCAAAGGCACTTCCCACCCATCTCCACCTATTCCAACACATGGAGATTTTATGGCATGAGGAAAGCAGATCAGGCTGGGTCAGGGAAACGGCTCAGACAAGGGCATCTTCAAGCTCAAAAACTCCAAACAAACTCTCAGGCCAGCAACACTCCACAGCTGATGTGGGCATGACCCACCTTGCCATCTACCCAGCCTGATGACCCTATCTCAATGGTTACATCTACACTATGCCTCCATCGCCCACTTAAATAACTGCATGCTGCAGGAGAGACCCAGTGGGCAATTCATACAGTATATGGCTTTTAGGGGGCCACAAGCTTCCTGGGCACACAAATGTGGGAAGCGTCTGGGAATGCAACAGCTCATTTGGGACCCGAACCTGCTCAGTGGCTCAGCGAGTCAAAGCAGCAGCAGAAAGTTAGTGGATCAACAGGTATTTGTGTCCTGAAATGATGTGACACCTTGAGACAGACATAGATTTGGGTTGTGTACAGTGCCACTCTGCTGTCAGCCCTGCAGAGAGGGAGTGATAAACCCGAAAAATGAAAGCAAGCAAGCAAGCAAGCAGAAAGCAACCCAAGCAGCTAAACACAGGGCACCCCTGGCAGAGAAGAGCAGGACAAGCACCAACAGTGCTAAATTTACTCTCCAGGAACCATTTCCAAGCAAACCCAGCAGAATTCGGTAGAAATGGCAGCAGGCTTCTCGGGAATGCTTTGGTCAGGTACAGGCTCCACAGCCTGCCACCCTTCCCGAAGGCTGTCTGCACCCCCTGCTAGCCAGCACCAGGAACTCACTTGTGACATTAAATGAAGAGACAAAAATTAAACACCAAGCCCAGAAAGACAAATGAACAGTTCTGGAAGTTCTATGGTAACTTCACAGCAGAAGCAGCCCATCTCCTGCCTCGCTCACTGTAAAAAGGATCAAGTTACTCCAAAGAAGTTGCCTGTGAGGAGAGCATAGAAGAGCAAAGCAAGTTTCTACTTCTTGCAATGCAAAACAGCTATTTCAGCTGGTTAGGGGTTTATGAAACCAAAAGTCCGTGCCTTACCCTGCTCAGCAGTCCCTTTACTACATCTCAAAACACAAGCAGCCGAGCTTGCCAGAACAGCAGCACCAGCACATCTGGTCCCCATGAAGGAAAACACAGCAGCTATTCCCTGCAGTCAGCGCTGACTAAGGTTCAAAAGCATCCCTGGCAGCCACGGCAGATGAAATCCTTCAGGCTCCTGAAAGCCTGCAGTCAAAGCAAGGTGCCATCGTACTGGTTTGAGGCAAGGGCATTGAGGGAAATGGTGTAAACTACCTTGCAGCAGCCAGCGGGAGCCTGAAGCACTCACCAAGTGAGGGAAACCATGACCAACACCAGCCTTATGCAATCTGCCCAGCTGCTATTGCTCAGAAAACAAGCGGTCAAGTGGATTCAGGTTCTCTGCGCCAGTACAAGACCCACCAAGTACTGATTAAAACACTTCCATGAGGCTGGAAAGACATCAATTCCTGCTAAGGACAAAGGGGATTGCTCAAAATCCTGAGGATGAAGATGCTGGATGGAGAAACCCCTGACTGGTGGCTATGGGAGCATCCTGCCAGCTCACGAGCAAACAGGAATTTTTTCTTACAGCCTGCTTGCTCATCCCATCAGCACACACAGAGGTTTGAGTACACGCGTGCACAAACAACATTCGTGCCTGCCTGCTCAGTATCAGATTCATCCTGCAAAATTGCCGTTGTATTTCCCTACACCTTTATGTCACACTTCCTCCGCAGCCCCCCCTCCTTCCCTCCATACCAGCCATTCCCGACTGACCTCCAGGACCCAGCTGGAGCACTGCATCTCAAGCTCCCCATCAGCATCTCATCTTCCAGACACGAAGCAGCACTCTCCTCTCCCAGCAGGAAACCAGCAGCCGGGAGCACCCAGCCAGCACCGCGCACAACTGATTTCCCGGCTGTTTCCCACCTAATGCTCTCCCAGCTTTAGATTATTTTCTGTTTACACAGACTCCTGTCAAGCCAGCACCAGCTTGCTACGATCCACCTTGAGTTCAAGAGCAAGTGCACTCCTCGGTTACACAACCCAGCCACAGCAGCTGCGGCGTGTGCTTGACACACTGAATTACCATCTCTTCCCAAAGAGACGGGATGTAGCCATAAAGCGCTTGATTGGGAAGGGCACTACCTGAGCAGGAAAACCTGGAGGTGAACCTGCCGGAAAATATTCCTATGTTAAGTGAGGACAAATGCCTGCAGCTAGCGCCTGTGAATTTTGCTGCCTGTCCAAAAGGTGGATAAAGGCAGCTAGGAGGGATGGATGGATGGATCCCAGCCCAGTAACAAGCACTGGAAGCGGGACACGGGGGAAACCACAGAGCTGCTCAGATCTCAAGCTGGGGCGCAGCCCTCGGTGAAGGCTGGGGGAAGGATGCTGCCCTTCGCCCGCCTGCAGCGGACGATGAGGATGGAGCAGGGGACGTTGCACCAAGCCAGTGCCCGCCGCAAGGCTGGGGATGGCAGCATCCCTCAGGGAAGCACAGGGAGCACCCGCACCGCACGGCCCGAGGAAGGAGAGTCGGTGAGACACCCGAATACCGGCATACCCCCAAACAAACCCCTGCCTACCTGCCCCCCCCAACCAGGCAGCACTCCCCACACCCACCCCCGGGCAGCCCCGCACTGCACCACGTCCCCACCCCGCGGACACACGGATCTTGCAGCACCGGCAGAGCTCGCGGGGACGGAGGCGCACGGCAGCGCCGCTCCACTCACCGTGAGGAAGCCGGCGAACGCGGCGGCGCTCGGGCACACCGCGGCGGCCCCCATGGTGGCGGCCGGGGCCGGGTCCGCCGCG
>JASSUY010031041.1:0-23379 GCA_032466535.1 Forpus xanthops | reverse complement strand
CAAGAGGTTTACCTACATTTCTGGGTTTCGGTCGAGCCACAGGCTCTTTGCGGGAATGCCTGTATCGATGCAGTTATCAGTTTAACCCGTTGTGTGGGGAAAGTTACGAAGGACCTCAGCGTGCGCGCAGCGGTCTCGCAGCCCGAAATGCGTTTCTGGCTCAGCTGCTGGCATGCATGCGGAGCTCACCAACTGCCGACAAGGTGCGTTAGTAATTCAGCCTTGAAGGCATGGTCTGCAGCTGGGAGCAAAGCCTTTCCCTCCTCTGGTCCCTTTCCCTGATGTATGTGGTAGGAGGTGCGTATCGGGGTGGGTTTTTGTCTTTTTTTTTTTTTTTTTTTCCTGGAAAAGGGCTGTTTTGCTGTTTTGCTGCTTCTGTGTTCATGAAAGGAGAGCAAAAAGGAAACCTGTAGTTAGCAGCATAAATATCTCCACTAAGTCTGTGCTTGCAGACAGTTAAGAGAAATGCTACGTACAGAGAGAAGAAATACGTGGTTTGAATAATGTGCACCTGCGAAATTACACAGGCATCGCTAAAGGGTGAAGTACTGATCCCATCCCTCGTGCCTTCAGTAAAAGGATCTATTCTGAAACTCCCCACAGTCGGCTGCCTACCCGAAATAATCTCCCCTTGTTTGTGGCCAGTGATTAATATCTGATTAATCACCCTTTTATCCCCCTTCTCATCCTCATCCCTCCTCCCCGCCTCACTCGTACCCTCCCAGAATATTTAGCAGCCATTATCGATCCTCTCCGAGTTTTTAGACTTGGTTATCGCCTAAAGAGGTTGCCTGCACAGTGGGAAGGAGGTGGTTTTTTTTTTTTTTTTTTGGGGGGGGCAGCATTCAAAAGCGTGCTTTCCCAAGCTGGCTCTGCCTTGGATGAAACAGTTTATTGTGGAGCTTTGCAGCTGCTTCTCCCCCTATTTGCATCGTGTGGAAAAGATAATTTGTGTTTGATGGAGAGGGTGTCGAGGGCTTTTACCCCATCCCACGTTATCCTAACCAGGGGGATCCAAGGGGAGGGGGCTTGCCTGCCACATTAATGCGCATTTGGATTACACGCAGCTTATTTCTCTTTGCATTTATTGACGAGAGCTGCTCCATGAGCATTGCCCCATTCGGAAGTGGGTCTGTGATCAAAGACCAGCTCCGGGCTTTTTCCTGGGTTAGCCCACTGTCGTTAACACGCTCCCTGCGCAGGGTACGACTATTGGAAGCCATGGGCAGGCTGCGCGCCTCTCCGCGGGTGCGGAGAGGGGGAGCCGGGGCTGCTGCCGCGACAGCTGCTTGGTGAGCACGAGTCGCGGGGCGGCAGCATCCTGCAAAATTCAGGGCTCGAGCGGTTCTACCCGCCCCGCGATGGCCGCAGAGCTGTGCAAGTTTCCACAGCACCTGTTGAGAAGCGGCTTCGCTTGCCGTTGGGCATGAAGGGAGGAAAAAGCACTGGATGGTCCCTTTCTCTTCCTGCCCACGTACAGTCCCAGTGAGACACTGTGAAGAGGCTTCCTTTCTATGATCAGGGCCTGAGCCTCCCGGGTGTGGACCCTGGCAGTTTCCATACACTTTCCTTGGACTGGGGGGTTCTTCTCAGCAGCTGCTGATCCAGTAGGTCAGATTTTACATCCTGGAGGTAGGCTTCTTTAGGCAGCCAAGCTCCATAAGCTCCATAAACTGGCTTAGACTCGAGGCAGCACTGCATCTATTTTGAGCATACACATTCCCTCCCCACTCACATTCCCTCCCCACTCCCATGAATGAATGCATTTTACCTTGATTTACATTCACATTGTGTTAGTACATGATTCTGCTCCCAGAAACCATTTCAAAGGCAAACAATGAATGAACATCTTCTCACTCCAAACATTCCAGATGTTGGGAGCAAGTTCACTCCCTAGATACTGCATCTGCTGTACCATTGCCCAGCAAGGCCTTGTCACCAAACCCCACCTCTAGCCCATACCCTTTTCTTCCACAAAGCTCCAGCCCATACCCTTCCTAATTTAATCACCTCTACAGAATAGTCTAGCACCACATCGTAACACTGAAACTGTTGCTGAGGTTTCTGTCATCCAGACTACTTCCACAGCCTTGCTTGGTATCTGCCTGTCAGACCCTTCTTTTGTCATTGTCCTGTTGCCATTTCTTCAGTCTCAGTCCCCAGCTATCCCACTGTTACAGGTGTCGAACTATCCCAGGGTGCTTGTAGCACCATGTTGATTTGATTAATTATGTTCTCCTTGTATACATCCATATAGACAAAAAAGATCTTCAGATTGGTCCCTAAATTTGTGCTTCTCTGGCACCTTCCAACAACACTTGGGAGGGGCTAGAAAAGGGAGAAGAAAGAGAAAATGGAAGGAAATCGGCAGAACTACTGGGAAAGAAATAGTGGGAAGAGCTGAGGTGAATAGGAATTGTACCTTCTTAAAGAGAAATCTTTAGCTGCTTACAGAGTATCTGTTAATATCATGGATCAGTCTCCAACAAAATCTTCCTCAGATAGACATGGAGTAACAAAGCAAATAAAATACATCATTGAAAAGGGAGAGAATGCATACAAACAAACAGAAACAATAAACAGCTCTCACACACACAGCCCAGCCCTTAGAAAATTCAAAGCAGGGTGATGCCTGGCCAGGTGCAGGGAGTAATGGATCCTGTGCTCTTCCCTTTGGATGTGCAAGACACCTAGGAAAGTTCCTACTTCTTCTCTCTCACTCCTACCACAAGAAAAATTCGGGGCACCATTTAGGCATGGGAGATACAAGCCAAACATGGAGGAGCAGGGAGTGAAAACCTCCACTATCCAACTCCTTACAGAAATGGGGGGAGAGGGATGAAAAAAGAACCTGCATCAGTGAGCTTTGCCTCCTGGGATTTAGGACAGAAATCACTGATACCTACACCCCTTGGGTTTGGCAACTCCATCCACCACCAAAAAAAAAAAAAAAAAAACCAAAAAAAACCTATAAATGTTTGTGATCTCCTTTGTGGAAGCAAACCAGAGGTGAAAAAGGCTACCAGTGACCACAAGATTTCTCCATCTCCTCGGTTTATTGTCACTCCAAGACAGAGATCAGAGAGCACCAAGGGCTGCTTTTTTTGTCTGCCTGGATAAACCGAGGTTTTGCTTCTGCTGTAGTTCTTCTGTTCCCCTGTTGCAGTTGTGACAAGCAGAACAAGGGCATCTTTCAAAATGAAAGGGAGATGAAGCAGTGAGATTGTAAACGTCTCATCCACAGAAGCAGTGATAAAAAAAAATGGAAAGGATTTCCATTTTCAGTGATGAGTACCTGGCATGTGGGAATATTTAGCAGGGACAAAGCATGCCCTGCTGCTCTCAGCCACCTCTGCAGTCACAGAATCATAGAATGGAATCATAGAATCAACTAGGCTGGAAAAGACCTTTAAGATCATCAAGTCCATTAGTCTATCCTCTCCCCATCCCACCTTAACCCCGCTCCCCTCAGGCTCTGTCAGCCCCTCCTCACTGCTTCTTTTCCATTCCCTTGGTTTTATGGGGTGCCTGGTGGCTGGCTGTTGTCGGCGGGGCACTGGCGGGCAAACCGAGGTGCTCGCTCCGTCCCTGGAGAGGAAACTGTTGGGTTAGAAACTACGGATTCGAGTTTTGGCCAGTGCCAGATGGTCGCTATCGCTGCCGCATTTTTGTGCGTGTGTCTGTGTCTGCGTGTCTGTGCGCTTGTATGCACGCACGGTACGGGAGACACTGACTAGAGAAGGGACAACTCCGTCCTGGGGTTTCAACTTTTCGTCACGCACAGGCTCAGCTTTTCCACGGTGCCTCTTTCCCCCAAGCTCCCGCAGATCCTGCAGGGCTTTGTTCAGCGAGCAGCGCAGAGAACGTCTTTTGGAGCCGCACAGTTCTGCAGGGATGCAGACAAAGTTACCCTGTCTCACCCCCGCCTTCTCGGGGCTAAGCCAAGGCTCCACTGAACCCCTACGCGTAGCGCACAGCTCCTCCTACTCCTCTTCGGCCGGTTAGAAATGAAGGAACACTCAATCCCTCTAAGCAGCATCGTGAGGACCACCACCCTGCCCTACCCAATGGCATCAGGGACTCTCAACGGGCACAGGGGAATGTCGTCTGCAGGCTCCGTATTTTCACTGCGGGAGGCAGCGGTAGCAAAAGGCGGAGCCAACACGGAACGGCGGCAGACCCCGCCGGCGGGTTCCACCGCGCCCGGCACCGGCCTCCGCAGCCGCCTCTGGCTGCCGCACCTCCGGGGAGTCCTTCCTAATGCAGTCTTCCATTGCTTGTCTTTGCTTACTTCGGCATGGTGACTCCTGCAAGTCTTTTGATTGCCAGTCTGAAACAGCGCTAGGGACAGAAATAGCCCTCTGTGCGCGGTGAGCCCCGTCCTAGGGAAAGCAGGCTAGGGGGCTCCAGCAACCCACAGGCTGAAGAGGGAATATGCTCTATCTGCAACTCTGTTGTCAACATCTTGACTTGGAAGCACTGTTCTAGAAGACGTAAAGAATCCATGGATGTGCTGTCAAATCCCTCCTTTTCCAAAACTCCCATGCAATAAACAGCAGAAACTTGCAGTCTACATCGTATTTTGCTTGCTTGTGGGATTTTTTGGGGGGTTGTTTTTGAGGAACAAGTAAAATACGATCAATTACTCAACTGGCTTAGTACCCTTTATCTCCAACAGTGACTATCAGCAGCAGTCTAGGAAATGATATGGAAAAGAGCACGCACAGAGTGACTAGCACATTATCCTGGATTTCAGCAGCCAGCAGTTTTGTGTCTTTTGAGCTAGAGGCTGCTTTTAGAACACCATGTTTTAAGAGATGTGGAGTGGCCTGTACTCCACTCATTTTTCTGTTCTTTATCCTTCTGCTTCCCTTCTCTTCCTATGCATCCTCCATCCTTCACACTCTGCATCTGTCTGAAATCACTGAGTAGTATGAAAGCTTGTAATAAAATTGACAACAACCCAGTATTGTTAATGTGCTGCACAGGTCAACCCCCAAAAATCTGAGATTTGTGATGGCTGAATCTAGTAAAGACAAAACCACAGAACTGTTCAAAGAAATTTCAAAAATGTTTTGAAATATCCTGTGGGGATGGCTCAATTTGCATGATTGTAACACCCTTTACTAGAAAAGGTTATGAAGAACAGCATAGCCTTGTACCTCTCCTTTTATAATAAGAAGTGTTGTGGACACTATCTGGCTTTCAGTAGTATTGAGCATTTCCAATTTTAGCTGTCCTCAGTAAGTAAGAGCCTGGGGAACTAGTTAGCACCTCTGAAACAAGGCCAAGTGAGTCCATTGCTGTAATGCTGGGAGAAAGTATGTCAAAAAAAAAAAAAAAAATTTATAAAATAACTTCAAATCATCTGTAAAACATTAATTCTAAAGAATCCAAATAATTGTAGTAATAGGAAAGGCTTTACAATCTGTTGCAGAAATTATTGGGTATTTTTGGTTGTTGGTTTTGGTTGGTGTTTGGTTTTGTTGGTTTGTTGTTTTTTTTCCTTCTCCATCAGTAGAAAACTTCAATTCTAATTCAAAGGGCTTGTGACATCTCAGACTCAACTTCTTGCTGATAAGTATCATTCGGCTTGTATTTCTGGACATAGTGGTTAAAGTTGAAAAGACAGAACAAAGCTTTTGTGGGAAATAAGTTTTCCAGTTACTCCAATGCAATCTTCCAGGAAAGCACAGTCTAGAACAGACAATTTGGTCTAAGTTGTTTTTTTCTTAGACCTCTATAAGGCAGTTCTTATTACACAAGTATTGAATAAGTGACGTTTAAGTAACAAATCAGAGAGGCATATGATAGAAGTAGCTATTAAAAAGCTATAAAACCATTTTGATTGAATAATTTTCATGCTAAGGTCTATTGTAAATTTCCAGAACTCTTATGAACTTTAAGCAAATGCCTTTCAAATAACTCTGTGGAGGAATGCTTCCTTCTCAGTGAAATCGTATGATTTCTTTACGAAAAGAGACAATCTTTGAATTGATGGAAAATTCAAGGACAATATATTGCAATTATCTTGGACCTATATAGAAGGGTGCATAATATGTACTTTATAGGTTCTCAACTGTGTCTTAAAAAAAAAAGGCTAGCAGTATTAGATTTTGAGTATCTCCTTCCCAACATTCAGCATATCTTCTGGGAAATGGAACAGACAAGGCTAACAGACTATGAGGAAGATGATTTTAAATATACATACACACACAGACATACCAGGTTTTTGTAGATGCTTATATTTAGTTGTTTTATTTTCCAGATCTGTCTTCATAGTCTCACTGGCCTGTTCTTACAGACTACATAAGATTTACTATGGCTCCATAATTCTAGCATCACAATTGATGAATATTGTTGCAAATGCCAAAGAAGAAAATGGTTGAAATTCATCATCTCTTTCCCAGTGTCTGAAGTTGATAAATGTATAGATTTAAGAACAGTGTTACTTACAGAGTAATATTATTCTTTAATATTGTTACTTATAGACTAATGATATTCTATAATAACAATATATGTTATTATAGAATAACAATACTAAAAGTGTCGGGGAATGGCATACAAGGGATTCCACCAGGACTGTTCTTCTTAGAACTGGATTGTCAAAGAGTAAGATGGGATGCAAACAGCATGGCCATAAAGAGACAGACTGCCATTTTCCCTTAGATTGTACAAGATGCATCATAGTGTCATGTTTTATATTTACACTGAACCACGGAAATAAGGTAAATAACAAGAAGTAACTTAACGGCAGAAGGATTCATGGGGTGATGAATTCTCACTTCCCCAGGCATGTAAGTAACACTGATCATTTTTGCAATAAGACTAAAGGAATCTGGAGGCTTAGGCAGAAATGACTGAGTAATTACTTGAATTATAGATATTCTGACCTTGAATTCTATTTTGTCTCTTTCCCATATATACCTATTTTATTAGCTTTCTATCTTTATGCATTGTGACTTTTTTGATGTCATTCTCATAGAATTTTGTTTGCACATATGTGTACACATACATAATATGTATGTATAGAAATCAATTTCATATATTTGGTTATGTTACGAATAAATTGAAGAGCCTTCATTGTTAATTTGCAAAGACACAGGTAACAGCTTGAAATGTTTGAAATTAGTTTCCTAAGTCATCTATTACTTCTTAATTTCCTGTATATGTCTAATTCAGAAGAAAGTTCTACTGTAATTTTTAACTGCCTTCAGTAACCAAACAAGAGTACAAGTAGTTATAGGTAACAAATGTTAGGAAGAAAGCTTGATGAAAAGAAAAAACACCCCTTTCTACAATGCTAATAAAACCTGATCCTAGCATATGAATAATTAGCTGACATAATTATTCATTCACATGGATTTAGGGATTTTTTTTTTTTTTAATATAGTTTCTATAAACCTTTTTTAGCAAAATGAAAACCTCTGATCACTTTTTAAATGTAGAAAAAAATGTTTCTGTGCTATTTTCCTTTTTATTTTAATACTGGTATTATCATTTTCAGAGACTGACATATCGTGTCTCAGAGGTGGCTGTATTTCAATAGCAGTTAAAATGATTCTTCTGTGATCATTATCTACTTACAGAACTGTTTTCATACCCAGCAAGTGGATATCTACAAGTTTAATTTAGAATCCTTGGTTAAAATGAACTACATAAATGCAGAATACAGATATTATTCTTGTTTCAGCATAGCATTGAGATGGAACTACTTGAATTACAAAACCTTTCCTCCACTATTTAATCTGACCCAGAAAGGAAACTTCACTTTCTACAATAGTTATCTTTCTTGATTGCTGTGCAATTTTTTGGGGGGATCAAAGCTTAGTCTAATTAAAACTAATCTCTTAAAAGTCTACACTAAAAGTTTCATTTTTTCTTCTGTGTATCAGCTTTGATCCAATGGTGAATGGAAGTTATGAAACAGGATATAAAATGAGCTTCTAAACTGCCTGTTGTTAAGCCCATTGAAAGCAACAGAAGAGTCCAAATCTACTTCTGGGAGCAGATTTGCCTCTTATTTTTTTCATACTGAGTTTTGAATTGCAGTTTTCTGTACATGTATTTCATTTGAGTCAGCAATATAAATTATAAAAGAAGCCATGCATTTCACAATGCACTAGAAATTTTCAATAGAAGTGCTCTTTGGAAAACTCACATTGCATTATAAATCTAAAGATTACAGAAGTAAATTGTTTGTGAGTCTGTTGGCAATGCATAGCAACAATTCTGGTAGCAAGCATCTGTAGCTGTGTGCTCTTTAAAGAAGAACATATGCTTAATTCGTGACCATGCTTATCTTATGTGTTTTATCTTGAACACATCTATGCTGACACTTTAACCATCCAACTACTGCTACTTATTTTAGCAATGCTAATTGCATGACATGCCAGATTTAATGACCACCAGTGAGGTAATACTTATAATTCATATTTCAGAATGAAGGGGCAAGACATCTTCTTCAAAATCTCTACATCAATATAGTCCACACAGAAGTGCTGATCTGATTAGAGAGTTTTCATCCTTCTAGCATATTGAAGTAACATGATACAAATTGTGCTTTATCAGGTGAATGTTTTAGCAGTACTCATGCCAACTTTACTTCCCTCTTAAGACTACTACTAAAATGGCTAGGATTTTCACGGCATTCACATTATTTATTAAATATTAAATCCATTCATATAAAACTGCTGAAAAAAATTTCTGGAACTGAGAAAAAAAATGTTTACATTTGATGGGCTTGAAAAATGTCTACTTGTACCTGAAAAAGGGAAACTGACTGCTCAGTTTCTTGGTGTGATTTTCAACTCAGAAACAAATAGAAGCAACATTACCTACTCCTTTCCATATTATTATTCAGGACTATTTTATCACTTTCATTCAGAATTCTTTTTAATAGTGCCCCTTTCTGCAAGCTCTTTTGGAGGGGGCCAGTAATTTCTCTCACACTAGTTACATAGTTATTAGCTTCAGAGATTTTGATAATATCACCTCTTCACCCTTTATTTCAATCTTGGCAACTTCTTGGGAAAATAAAATATCTCTGGCATTTGGGAGAATATTTTTTTAGAGGTTTTTATAGATTCTATTTAACGAACTTTCATATATTCTAAATGCAACCATATTCTCCTTACAACAATTACAGACATCTTGTAAGAATGTGAATGTTTTGTTTCTTCAATGTTCCAATTTTTTACTCAAGTACTTCAGCACTCTTGAGAAGGTTTAATTTTCAGCCCTTTCTGTGGAACGAAAAATCACATAGACACTAGACTAGGAATACCTTCCTGGGTTTTTCATAGATGGTACAATACCAACAGAACCTCCCATATATTCTCATACAAGATTATCAATTTTCCCCTGACATATAGGTGAGATATATTTTATTGGCATTGGCATTGTCAGCAGTGGAGAGTTGCAACAGTCAAGAGTGTGAGGCACAGTGATTTTTGTAAGCATCCTGACAAATTTATGCTTCTGAAAGCTCTTTATCTGAAATAACAATGTGCAACAGAATCAGTGTTTAATACAGAATGAGTTCAACAGCGATGGTGACTGCTGGATGCCTGCCTCCACAACTTTCCTAGGGATATGCTTCAACTATTCCTAAATTTCTCTAGTACTACAGTTGTAGGTCATTTAAATTTGTATGAGTTTCTATACTATTTCAGCTAGTTTTAAATTAAGCTACCCATAAAAAAAACCCACCATTCCCTTAAACTCTATACTACACTCAGTTTCTAGCTCATCAGCTAGCTGCTGTAATTTTTGCCAATTTATCCAGCCTCCTCTGCATTTCTGGGCTCCTTTCCCAAACTCTCTTCCCACTCCACAAGTACCACTGGAAAAGTCCCAAAAGACATAAAGCTGCAGTAAAATATAGAAAGTTCTCTTCAGTTTCTATGTCATTTGTAAAGTCCTTTTGTGGCCCAAAGTAATAAATGTGTATGGGTAATCTGTTAGGAAATAAAATATCCTCCCAGCTTTACGGTCATAGATTAGACTTACAAACCTTTTTCAGGATGTTCTTTGGATTTTAAATCATCTGCAAAAAAATCAAGATTGGAAGAGTGGAGTTTCAGTTATATTTGTTTTCATTCTTCAGTCTATTGTGGCTGTCTACATGATTAGTTTTTGTTAACCAAATAATACCCCTTCACCCTAAATAAAGAAACTTCAAAGCACATTGTTAAAAAAGGTCAAAACCTAATATTAACTTAAAGGTCAGTTAAGTCATTTGCATACAAGTAAACAGTATAGAATCAGATTATGTTTGAATGTAAAAGTACTCTACATAAATACTTGTAAATGGGGTTAGAACTAGATGATCTTTAAGATCCCTTCCAACCATTATGTATTTTTGGATATCCAAGTTGCAGCTTCTTTGATTTTCAAGCTCTAATGTGTACCGTTGATGTGACATGGTAAGTGAAATCTTGCATGTCTAATATTACTGCTGTATCCTAGTGATACTATTACTCTGGGATGAGCAGAATAGATTAGTTTGTCCCTGGATTCTACAGAATATTGTATATATATTTTTTTTTTAATGGTGCAATAGAAAAGGGAAGAAAAACGAATCACCTGTGTTAAATCAGGGATGAATTTGTTGTTATTCTGTTACTTGTTCCAAGATTGACTTTGAGCATTTCAATGAAATCAGAATTTGCTATGTGTCTGACTTGTGAAAGGTACTGTTCCAAATTGCTCCCTATGGGGCCTCTTGTACTAGTCACCTTTTTGAAATCCAGACAGTTGAGTCAGTCTCTAATCTTAAGAGTCACAGTGCACCACAGATATCAGCTAAGCAGAGAACTTCCTCAGCAGAAGCTCTGTAATTATTAAGAAGACAAGAATTTCCTGCTGGAATTTAGGGCAAGTCTGAGGTAATTATAAGGAAAACGGCCCATTTATTAAAAATGCAGAACCCAGTACAATGAGTACTGAATCATCACTGAAGAATTTGCAGATACTTCTGAAGACTTAGCAGTACTTTAATGTTTTCTGAAGAACATTTTCTTAATTAAAAGTTTTGGGGTTTTGGTTTGATTTTTTTTTTTTATTTTTTTAATTTTTTTAACCAGGACACAGTGTCCTGTATGTGAACATTCTCTTGCCAAACTGATCTGGATATATTTAGAATCATAGAATCTTAGAATAGTTAGGGTTGGAAAGGACCTTAAGATCATTTACTGCTATAGGCAGGGACATCTTCCACTAAACCATGTCACACAAGACTATGTCCAACCCGGCCTTGAACACCGCCAGCGATGGAGCATTCACAACTTCCCTGGGCAACCCATTCCAGTGTCTCACCACCCTTACAGTAAAGAATTTCTTCCTCAGATCCAACCTAAATTTCCCCTGTTTAAGTTAGTTGATCTGTTGTTTTCATTGTCTTCCTCCATGCTTCATTAACACAAAGTTTATTTTCACTGTTACTTTTGTACCATACTTTTTTCATGCTTTTAATTTACAGACTGCTTGAGGCTAGGTTTCTGTTCTTTGTCTGGCACACTTGGATGACTGTGCATTTTTTTAAAAGCTGCACCATTGATTTTTCCTGTTTGCCCATGTCTTACCAGGATTTAAAATATATCCACTATCTACTTGAATATCTGTGCTTTACAATCTCAGCATCTTTTCTATTTGTTTTCTACCTGACTTAAAACTATTTTTCCTATCTGATTTCTGTTCATGGCTCAATTAATGTTTTTAATAGTGTTTCTACTTCATATTGCTTGATGGCTGTAAATCTTTCCATTCAAGGCTTTCTCTGAACCAAGAAGCATATTGTTGAACAAGAGTGATCATCTATTCAATTATAACCTTACTGAAGTATTTAACAGTAGGCTATTTTGGAGCTTGTCCCCACTGTAATGAAAAGATTTGTCAGTGACTTTCAGCAGAACAGAACAGATTGTTGTAGCAAGCAAAATACTTCCTTTCAATACAGGTAAATTATTTACTATATGACAGCTACAAAACTGTTTGTACCATGCATGGGACTAAAACGATGAAGCTGAAAAACTGCAGAAGTTGAACTCCCTCAGATTGTTTTAGGTGGGTACCTTAATATGGTACTAGAGGTAGTGAGCTAAATAATTAACACTCTCAGAAACCTTACAGGCTTTGGTCACTGGTTTGCAATGATAGTTGAGTCTAAAAAGATGTTTCAGACTTTAACATTGCTATCAGGTTTTATTATGGCTTTTGAATCCTATTCTAACTCATCATTCATTTACTAAAATGGCAGGAGAAAGGCTAAAGTCACAAAATGAGAAGAAATTCTAAAATCCATTTTAAACTCTAAATAATTTCAAAACTTTAGAAGACAACGGATAAGAAGTTTATTAACCAGTAGTGGCTTTAAATTGTGATTTGGTCCAGAAGTTGGCAGAAGCACAAGAGAAACCTGGAGAGCTTAAATTTTCTGGCTGATCTCTAAATCAAAAACAGCTGAGAAGATTTAAATATTTTGTGTAAACAAATTTGCATCTGGGTTGCTAATCTGCATGCCAGCCTTCATTTTGACATTTTCTGAAATGATGGAAAAATGCTAAGCCCTTAATGCTAAATGGAGTTCATGTTAGGAATGTCAACAGACTTGTAATTACCTGTATTGTGATTCTGTTGAAAGCTTCTTTGTCTGTCTAATCTTTCACAATGGAGTTAAATGTATAGATTCTTGAAAGGAGGAAAAAAGGAGCTTTATGTTGCAAATGTTGAACTGCAGTATCACTGAACTGTAGTATTGCCACATTTTATTCCAGACGTCCACTTACAGAAGACATCAAGAACAAAAAAGTTATTTGAAAAAAAGATGTAGCATTTTCTGTGGAACTGTAAAAGCAACCAGTGATGCTTCAGAGTTTAATTTAACCTCCATTTTTCAGTCGAGTCACCTTTCTGGTAAGGTAAGCAGGTACAAACAAGAATTTTTAATATGGCAATGAGGAATTATCATTGAAGAAAGGTGACTCTGTCTTGACATGACAAAAAAATTGCAGCCAAGAAAAAATACAGAAATTAGCATTTCACTGTCTTAATACTAACCATCTCTTCTGAAATCTTCTGCACTTGGGGGGGGTGAATGAAATAGAGGTTAGTATGTTTAGAAAACTTCTTCAGAAAATGAAGTAGAATAATAATAATAAAAATGAGAGAAAGGTAGCTATCTGAACTCTGTAATTTAGGAACTCCATTATCTGCCAAGTTTAAAGTTGGATTTTCTCTGTAAGAGCTTTTTCTTAGTGTCTTTTTAATTTCCCCCATGAAAAACTTCATCAATTTGTCTATAAATACCTGAAAAAATAGACAGCATGTGCACTGCAGAGACTGATTAGAATGGGTGATTCAAACATACTAGCTTTATTCCATCTCTACATAATTTCTGTGCACTAGCCAGGGCACATAGCTGTCTCTGCAGAACAACTGTCACACAATCACTGTAGCCATTCATCGAAACAGGATGTTTTCTAGCATTGTCAACCTTTATAGTTTGCTGTGAGGATGAAATGTGTTTCTCTGAGGCTCCCACAGCAAGGACTGACAAAGGTCAAAGAAAATATCCTGAGGGAAAAAAGAGGAATATACTGCTCTTATACCTTCTTTCCAAATTTCTGTTTATAAAGCAGCTGCTTCAGTCCCAAGATCAGCTATTTGCCATTTCTGTATCTTCTAAAGCATCACTCTGCCCTTTTTGACAAGTGGCAGTTAGGCAGTGCATCAAGTACATACAAGATACGAGTACATCAAGGTTTTCTGCAGTATATAAATTATACTTTGTCTTAATCTCATTGTTTTACTCTTCCAGCTCGTGCTTAATACGTGGGGAGGGGGGAGCTTAATTGCCATGGAACACAAAGTCAGTGATTTCAGAGAAATGTCAGTAATGACTCTGAGATGAAAGCTTTTAGTTCCAAGTTCAGCATCACACAGGTATCATTTAGATATATTTTCCTATATGCATATTAATGTCTAAAAGTCACCTACTTATGCATTTGTACGCCCATTCATTTTGTGAGGACATTCTGGTGTTCCTCAGTACTGGTGCATCATTTGATTGATCAAATGATATTCACATCATCTCATTGCATGCTCCTTACTCTATTGGGGATGGAGATCTGGAGGAAACCTTATCCTAGCACTGATTCTATTACTGATCCTGTGGCAACCCACTTTTGATTCTTCCCCATCTAAGCAAGTGATCATTAAGCTGTACTCTGCTTTTTATCCTTTAACCAGCTTAACAGGATCTTTCCATTTGTCTTGTGGTAACTTCTTTTCTTTTAACCTTTGCTGGGGAGACTCATCAAAGAGTTCTTGTATGTTGATAGTGCCTACATTTATAAAGTTTAGTTGCTGTGATTAATGGATCCAGAATTCCTTTTTCCTGGATGAGACTTTTAAGCAAAAAAAAATTAATGGGAGTAATATTCTGGCTGTCTCACACTTCCTTTTATAAGCTTGCATACAAAATTATAGATCCAGGAACAAGAGAGTTGGCACGAGCTATAGCCACTAGGTAGTATATGGAAAAGATGAATTCAACCACCCACTTAAAAGTGTTTGGGAGAGCTGTTGGAGACCCAGACATGAAGGTCCAATAGTTTGATAGAGGTGCTTAAATGAGGCAAGAATGCAAGCCTATGGCAGAGCTTCCACTGTGCCTCTTTCTTGAAAACTCCTCTTGAGCGTTCCTTATTGGCAGCCCACAGAAATCCCAGCCCTTAGCACATAAGTTGATGTTTATTCAAGTGGAGTTAATTTCTTTCATGCATGAAGTATGTGTAACAAAGGACCTAACCTAAATTTCTGAACTCCAGTCCTGGACTTCCTATCTTATATTAATCTATTGAAACATAGCACTGCAATGACTTGTAAGTACCCACCCTCCCTAGGTCAAGCCTCAAAACCACTGGAGAAGAGGGCTTCTTTCTCCAGTTACACTGAAAAGCAATAAATATCCTGTGGGCTGAATCAGAATGCTTTTCATGGGAGTTCTAAGGTATGATGAGATTGGTTAGTACTGTAAAGTAGACTTAAATGAATTTTCAGAGTTTCAGGAAATGGTGTTGATTGTGTTGGAAGCAATTTTCTCTCTTGAATTTGAACTGAACTGCTATTCCAAGCAAAGTGTTAGAGACACTGAGCTGTTGTA
The DNA here is from genome assembly GCA_032466535.1 of Forpus xanthops. NCBI lineage: Eukaryota > Metazoa > Chordata > Aves > Psittaciformes > Psittacidae > Forpus > Forpus xanthops. Next base: position 8,213 of record JASSUY010031041.1, on the reverse strand, counting down.
GTTGCCATGTTTCGGATGAGATGTTGCCGGCATGTCTGGTCCTAAATGACTGTATAGTATTTTTCACAAGATACTGTTATTAGTCTTCATCTGCTGGCTAAATTCCAATTTATGTAATTACAGTCTGCAATCTAAATTCTCAAAGCAGATTATGTTAAATAGCCTTCTGCACTTCCTTTCCTAATCTTCTGAAAGTAATTTCTGAGATTTATTAAATAATATTTCTTCTTAATCTAAAATGCAACTGCTTCTAAATGCTAGGGGAAAGTGACTGGTTTAGGTGTGTTGACTACTCAGCTTTCAGTGAAAAATTGCACAGTGGCATTGGTGGTGCTTGCCACATAGGAAAAGTTCTTAAGGAAGCTACCTCCTTATCAGGATGGCTGCCATTTAATTTTGAGTTCATGGAAACATTTTAGATAAACAATACAATACGTTCTACATGACAAGACGAGTATGAATCTGGAGACATCTACATAGAAAGTCTTGGAAAAGTTGCAATATAGTTTTTTATTCATGTTAAGGAATAAATACATTATAGTAGCACAATATAAGAAATGTAAACCTGTGCAAAACTTCAAATTTGTCACAGATATAGAAAAAAAATCAAAGGCACAAAATTCGTCAGTTGGGCAAGTCATGAAACCAAGTCTCAATTTTGCAATAAATGGATGAAAATGAAACACTTCAGTTATAGTTGAATAGAGCATTTTTTGAGGCATATGCTCATTTAGTTGTTTGTTTCAGTGTGATTAAAAAAAAAAAGGAAAAGAGAGAAAAAAAGCAGAAAAAAAAGGAAAGAGAAATATAATAAAACTGAGGAAAAGGCATATTACATTATTTTTTAATATAAGCAAATGTTTCTGAACACTTGTCATGAGTTTAACAGCAGCAGTCATTTTTCTCCTTTGTAGTAGCTGGGGCAGCGCTGTGTTTTTTGATTTTGGGCCTGGGAACAACACTGGTAACACCAGAGTTTTCAGTTACTGCTTGGTAATGTTTTGGTCTGACCATGGACTTTCTGAGTCTCATGCTCTACCAGGGAGGAGGGGAAGCTGGGAGGAAGCAGAAACAGGACACCTGACCCAAACTGACCAAAGTGGTATTCCATACCACAGTATGTCATGCCCAGAATGTAAAAATGGAGAGTGGAGACCTGGAAGGGTGGGGGTGCACTGCTTGATAGGGCTGGGTATAGGTGGTGAGTGATTGTATTCTTTTCCCTTGTATGTCTCTGGTCATTATTATTATTGGTGGTAGCAGCAGTGATTTATGCTATACCTTAGTTACTAAACTGTTCTTATCTCAACCTGTGGGAGTTGCATTCTTTTGATTCTCCTCCCCATTCCTCTGGGAGCGGGGGAAGAAAGAGGAGGGAGTGAGTGAGCAAAACTGCTTGAATTGTGGAAGCTTAAAACATGACAACACTCCTCATTATTGGACTGTTTAAGGATAATTTGTTGATCTACATCATTGCAGCAAAACCTGGTGTTTCTTCCCCCCTCTCTGCCTTATTGTAAATAACAGCACTCACCAAAGTAAAAAAGAGATGGGAAGCAAATGGAGTCCGTAAAAATGTCCAGCCTCAAAAGATGATCTAAAGTTCGGTATCTCTGTGTGTATTGACATTGCTCTGTTAAAGTACGAGAAAACCTATCCTGTACAATTTCTTCCAATATTGTTTACCTGCCTGTCCTGATTTCAGCTGGGATAGAGTTAATTTTCTTCCTAGTAGCTGGTATAATGCTGTGTTTTGGCTTTAGAATGATAATAATGTTGATAACCTGCTGGTGTTTTAGTTGCTGCTAAGTGGAACTTATACTAAGTCAAGGACTTGGCAGTCTCTCATACTCTGCAAGTGAGGGTGGGCGCAAGTAGCTGGGAGGGATCAGAGACAACACGCCTGACCCAAAGTAGCTGAATTTGTATTCCATACCACAGTACATCATGCCCAGTAAATAAACAGGGGATTTGGCCAGGAGATGCCTAGCACTGCTTGGGTTGGGCTGGATATCGGTTGGTGAGTGGTGAGCATTTGTATCTTGCAGCACTTGCGCTTTTGTTTTGTTTTGTTTTGTTGTTAGTTTTTTATAATTTTTTTCTTCTTTCTCTTTTTTGTTATTTACCATTTTATTCTTCTACTTTTCCTTCTTTTTTTTTTTTTTTTCTTTGTCGTCTTTATTTCTGTTATTAAACTGCTCTTTTCTCAGTCCACTGGTTTTATCTTTTTCTGATTCTTCTCCCCATCCCTACAGGGGGTGTGTGTGAGTGGGCAGCTGTGTGGTACTTAGTTGCTGGCTGGGGCTAAGCCACAACATTTCCATAGAATACTCTCTATCAAGCCAGAAGACAATTTTTCCTCTCCATGAAAAAAGGACAGCAGTGTTGATACTTTTGATCATGATTGTTCCACCATGTATTTTGCAAATGCTTTACAAGTTTATGGGAAATCTTCATGTTTGTGGTATTTACACCGGACAATTCAACATACTTAATGCAAGTTCATAAGAAATTGTTTGCTGGTACTGTTTGGCATTATTTTAGATTAAGAGAAACACATCATAATACTATACACATACTCATGTCTGCTGAACTACATCTAAACTTAGTCTTACATGTTTAAAAAAGCATAATGCCAAGAGCTTTTTACATAATGCTATATGTAAACTAGGTATTCATAGAGTTGATGCATCTCTGGATTGAATGGAAGCAGAATTTATGTTTATAGGCCTTGGAGAAATAATGTAAACCTGATTTAAGAAAACAGTGTTATTACAGTGCAGATATTTGCCTTTGCTGTGATAGCAAAGCTTGAGTATTTATATATATTTTTTTTGATGTTACGGAAGTACAAAGACCTTTTTGTACTTATTATTATGACTTACTGTTGCCAAAACCTGCATGACCTGCTATTTTGGATTCTCCTTTTGCAGAATGTTCATTATCTCAGTTTGAATAAAAAATTAATAAGTATGATTTTAATACCATATGCACAGATCCAAACCAAATGACTGCATTCTTGCAGGTAATGATTAGGAAAAAAGCAGAGTAAGTAAATTTCTCTGCTAAGCAGATTCATTATCTGTGGTTTAGTAAAAGCTCAGGTACTTTGGTTTGCAATTTACAAGTATATTGCCAAAAAAAAAACAAAACCATCAGGATAAACATTGTATACATTTTAAATGCAATTTGAAGTCTTCAGTACTTTAGAGTTGTGTAAGAATTGGCTTCAAGGGAATTCCAACTATCCTTTCCTAGAGACAAACAAAAATAAAATCTTGAAGTTAGTGGGCCAAATTTAATCTGCTTTAGTTAATTTAAACAGATGGAAATAATAATTATTCATAAAAACCTATTTATATGCCCTTTCTAGGGTTATGATAGTGAGGTTTTTTTTTTTTTCAGTTGCATAAATATCAAAAAAGAGCAAGTAATATTATATCTGCATATTAAGAAAAAAAACAGCAGTTTGCTTTATAACTGTTCTGAAAACCTGGGTGGGTCCAAATTGAGGGCAAGCAGCACAAAAAATCTAATGTTTAAGATCAAGATGTATGGTAGGAGTTATTCGCAAACTTCTAGCTATTTCTATTTTTTCTGAGAATTATTCCACTTATACAATTCTATTTCTTTTAATTTTGTATTTGTATATGTGTTATTTCTGAGTTTCAGATCATTGGTATATCAAGTCTTGCATCTGAAACCCTGCTGTCTGATGGAGTGAATAATCTTATTTAAAATGCTGGAATATACCAAAAATGAAAAGCATAACTGAACAACTGTATCAGCATTGCCATTTAGACCCATGCATCTGCTCAGTGTGTCATTGCTGACCATCTATAGTAGCTTCTGAAATTTTCTCTGTGTCCATTCATGCAATTTATAGAATATCACAATACAACCAAACATACACAGTTATGAGTACTGAAATAACTTAGTTCCTACAATCTATCAGCACATTTCAGCTGGAAGACAGCAGATTTCTTGAACTGCTGTTACACAACTCCAAAATGAACACATGAACATGTGTGTTTCCTCTTCCACTTACTCCCTGCTGTGAACTCAGTCCTTTGTAATAACATATTTTTTCCTTTTTTTTTCTTATTTATATCAATTACTGAAAAAAGTTCCAATTTCAAAAAACTAAAGAAAAAAAGGATTACCCAAGATCCTCTCATTCTACATATTATGAAGACTTAGGTACAAATTTGAGACATTCAGTTCTACAGTTATAGAACTGAAATAATAAGAACAAGGAATCATTTCTGCCTTTTGAGAAAAACGTACTGTAGGTTACTAGTTAACTGTAAAAATCTAAATTAATGATCTTAATTTTACCTCTGAAATCCTATTTTTCCTCCCTGATACAATTTAAACACCTGTACGTTGAAACTGCTTAAACAGCCTCACCAAAATCAATTTTTGCTACTGCTTCCATTATAAATCTTGTGGTAAGTTTTTGTTTGGTTGATCTGTTCTTGATTGAGAAGCTGTTTGGGGGTTCTTTTAACTTAGCATAAGTCTGAACTTTCACAAACAGTGGATGACTTTCCATGTTGGGAGTGAGAAAGGAGGAAGAAAGAGCCAAATTATCCTTGTGTGTGCATTTAGGGCAGCATGTTCTGGCCTGATTCCAGAAATGCTGCTCCATAGAGGCAGATAAAGGGCAGTCTAAATTTCAGTTCATAATACACTTTGTGATCCTCTGGGTTAGAAGTTGTTATTTCCATGCGAACATTACTTCAGTAGCAATTCTTTTGTGTATCCTCACGTTGTTTTCTCCCCTCAGCTGGGGGGTTTATCCATTGGTGAGTCAGCCTAGCCGCCCACCTGTATAGAGCAAGCAGACCTCCAGGGAATGCTGGATGCTTCTCCACAGAGCACAAAGCAACCATGCAGAGTGAGCATCCTCTGCGCTAAGTAGGCTGTTTCCCACTGTATTATCACAATTTCACACTATGTTATATTGTGAGTCTTAAATGATTGAATGTCCCCTTTGAACATTCAAAGGTTTCCTACTGTACTAGCTCACTGTTACTGCATTTTATATTGCCTTGTGGCAAATTAGTGGAATATACTGTAAGAAAAGGAAGATCATCAGCATCTTATTTGCATACAAACATCATATTATTTTTAAATTATCATCGTTACGCTTCTCATTTTCCTAGGATGTTTTCTTCAGCCTGCATGGTTTGCCTATTCTATCTGTGTTCTCCTATTAATGTTTTGTTGCTATAACATAACAGATTTTTTTTCCCTACTTTTATTCTCTCCATGACTATAAGAGCTAAATTACACAATGATAAGCACATAAGCAATACTTCCATATTGTGTTTTACATATTTATACCAAGCTAGTCAGAAAAGTTAAGACAAAAGTGACACAAACTTTCAACAAAAATGCAGATCTTCACTTCCTCACTGCATAAAAAATATGAGGATGCTTTCAATATTTCTATCATTGCCACTTTGCCTAAAATTTGTAGCAAATTTCTCAGGTTCATAATGTCTTTGCCAACAGCTGCTGTGCTTTCCCCTCCACTAGAGAAGAACAAGAAAATGCAGTCATGATGATGGCCAGTTTCCCTAGCAGCCAGCTTCCTTACCCTAGCATGTTCATGGGTCTCTTTGGCTCATGCCTGTTACTGTATTGTGCTTATGTTGTATGAAATGTTTTGTACTTTGAAGGACATGTGAATGATAAGGGAATGGGAGGTGATTTTTTGTAAGGGGAACATAATGAAAGAAAGCTAAACTATGTACAGTTACAAGTGCTTTCATTATTGACAATGTCTGAACTGCAGACATGCTGAGATGTAATGGGGAATCGCAGCTTCAGGGAGCCATCTGTAGATCTCAAAGCAAAAACATTCAACCCAGCAAAGTTAAAGCAGAAGGAGGTCTATTTTAACTTCTTTTTTTTTTTTCTTTTCTTTTTTTTGTCCCAACTGGAAAAAGTCTTCCTAAGGAATTTTACAGCAGAATAAATAGATTTCCATTCTGCCTCAGTGCTGCCTTATCTCAACCAACCTTCTTTAGGCAGTGACCCTGTTTTCATTCAGCATATAATATTAACATTATGCCTCTGAAAGAGAAAATGTTAATTCATTTCCTGAAGAACACTTTGTCTGCAGCTTTTGAAAATAGGGAAATATATAGTTATCAACTTGTATATTGCTGAGTTTAGCACCTGAAAATATGATCTCAACCAGCCAGTGTTATTAGTATTTACAATGAAAATGTCAGAACCTCACTGTGTTAGGAGCGAGAAAAAGTTAAAATGATCTTTGGAGCATACTCGTTTGTCCATTGCTTCATACATATACATGTCAGATTAGCAAAGACATAAAATATGTACAGAAACCAAGCAAAACAATCTTAAATTAAACTTCATTGCCTTATAAAATAAAGTAGTATAACAATCAGCTTTAGTTACTATTTGCTCAACCATTTCAATAGGGAGGAAACAGAAATAATTAATTAAACAGAAGATCCTACAGCAAGTCTTTAAAACAGAGTATCTCACAAGTTTGCCATACCTGCCATGCTGCTTCTGGATTACATGCAGTTCCTTGTACTGTCAAATACTGAAAGAAAACAGCACTATGATTCAGTATTGTGCTAAATACAAATCCAAAGTTCATTGGGCCCACTGTAGATTTCAGAGGGTTTCAGGTCCATAGCAGTAGCTAAAAATGAGCAAAATAGACTTCACAAGTACAAGTAGTGAAACATAGGCAAATCCAGCAATAATCGCCTTCATTACTGAAAAGAGTTTACAATATATGATCATATAATTATTATTTGACATTCAAAATAAGCCACAAATAGTCTATGCTTGAACTAAGGGAAAAGGTGACACCCAGGCAGATGATCTACCCAGTGACCTGTGGTATTTTTATTCTAAAATACAATTCTCAGTCCTCTCTGGGACAGTTCAGGAGCACCATGTTTAAAAGCTGCATTTTGTGTGGTGTCTGCTAGTAAACACTGGCACTGTTTTGAGACGTTAGTAAAGAAACAGCATTTTTAAGAGAGTTCTATTTTTCTAATTATCTCTGGCAGAGTTAACTTTTTCTTAATGGATTTTCATAATGCTGCTTAGACACACAAAAGTGTGATAGTCCTTTCCGGTAGTGAATGTTGACTATGTTTGAAAAGCTTTCATACTGACTATGAGGATTTTAATTATTCTTGTCTTTTAGTCACTGTCAGTATGTTAGCTCTCATATACATTTATACTATTAGTTGGATGTAAATCATTTTGTGGTAATTAAGACTCAAGCCATTTTCTCAGTGATTTCTCTTCATCATATGCTGTTTCAAAGTAATTTGAGACTGAGATTATTTGTTATATTCACTCTCCTTCCTAATAACAGCTGCCTTACCTTAACCATTTCTAACTGAATTGTTTTACTCACATTCCAGATGTGGTTTTCTCCATTCTGGGACAACAGCCTTACAATCAAATGTAGACATAGATGCTCTTGTAGGAACTCCTGGTCCAAAAGTCCACTGAAAGAATAAGAAGTGATACTAAAATACAAATGCATTACATATGAAGCAAAACTGGTAGGATGAAAAAAGAAGAGAAAAAAGTCTTCCAGAACAAATTTTTGTGGCAGCTGACCCTGAACAAATTGATTAGCCGCAGTCTTTAATCTTCTAATTCTGAGTATTTATGGTATTTAACTCTGTCATACACTGCACTTTGAATTATCTTCTATCCAAACAATTTATTAAAAAAATATCATTTCATCAGTATATTAAGTCCATGCAAAATCTTCAGTCATTATCATTATCACATTTTAATTTCACATGTCTTTCAATGACACTTATAGACACCTTTAGGTTTGCCAGTGCTATGTATTTTGCTTAGACTTGTCTTATTTTTGGTTACATGGTGGACATTCTGCTTATCAAGATTATTGTTATCAGTATCATACTTAAAGTAAAATGATAGAATTATAGAATACTTAGGGTTGGAAGTTCCTATCCCACTGCCACGATCAGGGTCACCTCCCACTAAACCATGTCACCCAAGGCTCTATACAACCCAGTCTTGAGCACTGCCAGGGATGGAGCATTCACAACTTCCCTGGGCAACCCATTCCAGTGCCTCAACACCCTTACAGTGAAGAATTTCTTCCTCAGATCCAATCTAAACTTTCCCTGTTTAAGTTTGAACCCGTTACCCCTTGTCCTATCACTACA